>SKCR01028687.1:0-116673 GCA_019454045.1 Zanthoxylum bungeanum | reverse complement strand
ATCTACTAGTTACGCTAACAGCGAAACTGATATCAGGCCTCGTACACAACATGACATACATTATGCTACCCAAACACGAAGTATAAGGTTGGTTAGACATTCTAACATTCTCATCTTCTATTTGCGGACACATCTTCTTCGAAAGATGAATCTCATGTCTGAATTGTATATTTGCTGTCTTACAGTTACCAAAATTGTTATTTTCCAAGACCTTATTTATATACGTTGATTAGGATAACTCAATCAACTTCCTCTCTTTATCTCTATAGAGTTTTATGCCTAAAACATAGGAAGCTTCTATCAGGTCCTTCATGGAGAAATTCTTACAGATGTAAGCTTTGACGCCTTGCATCATCTTTATATCATTCCCAATGATTAGGATGTCGTCAACATAGAGGACTAAAAATATCACCATACTCCCACTGGCCTTCTGATACAAACATGATTCTTCTGAATTCTTGAGAAAACCAGACAATCTAATAATCTCGTCGAATCAAAGATTCCAACTTCGTGAAGCTTGTTTAAGTCCATAAATGGACTTATTAAGCTTACATACCATACATGAGTTCTCGATGGATGCAAAACCCTCCGGCTGTTCCATATAGATTTCTTCATCAAGAAATCCATTTAGAAAAGTCATTTTGACATCCATTTGCCAAATCTCGTAATTATGATAAGCAGCTATAGAAAGCAAAATCCTAATAGACTTAAGCATTGCTATTCGTGAAAAAGTTTCATCGTACTCAACGCCAGGTCGCTGCGTGTAACCTTTTGCTACCAGTCGGGCCTTATAGGTTTCAACCTTTCCATCAGACCCGCGCTTTCTTTTGTAAACCCATTTACAACTGATATGAACAATTCCTTCGGGAAACGGAAACAAGTACCAAACTTGATTCTCATGCATTGAGTCTAATTCGGATTTCATAGCATCTTGCCACTTCACGGAGTCGATGTCCAACATCGATTCTCTATAGGTAAAATGGTCAGTCTCTTCAACTAAGATAACATCGAGACTCTTTTCTTGTATCAAATATAAGCGTTCAAGAGGTATAGATACCTTTTGTGACCTACGGAGTGTGTGTGTTGAAGGTTCTTCATCTACTTGAACTTCAGGTTCCTCTGTTGGTTCGTTGTTTTCAGGTTGGATTTCATCAAGTTCAACTTGTATATGATTACCACCTTCTGACAAAAATTCTACCTCTAGAAATTTTGCGAAGAAAGTTACGAACACATTTCGATGCTCGGTATCATAGAACATATATCCCTTCGTATTCGAAGAATATCCAACAAACCTAAACTTTTACCCTCGAGGCGAAAGCTTATCTTATCGAGACATCCTGACAAATGAAGGACAACCCCAAACCTTAACATATTTAAGATTTGGTTTCCTACCGGTCCATATCTCATATGGAGTCGTAGGAATAATTTTTGAATGAATCTTATTCAAAAGATGTGCATTTGTTAAAAGAGAGTAGTCCCATAAATAATAGGGCAAATCTGTAAAGCTCAACATAGTTTGTGTTAAGGTTGGTGCTCGGAGTGCCAATCCGGATCGTATTTATGTCTGATTCATGAATACGAACAATTCATTTTTTCCATAATATTACTTATTTAATGGTACCACCTCTTGTCTTTTATATATATATTCGATCTAATTACAATTAGATATCTAATTAATATTAAATTGAAACAGAATCTGATTTAGTGATACGTGTTTATTAGACAAATACCCTAGGATTAACAATGTAGTGCGCAGTTATAATCTAGTTTGTAATTGACATTGTGAAGCGTTACTATAAGTTGTATATCCTTAAATAAAGTTTATGGTCAAGATTTACTAACACGGATCGATTAGTAAAATCCGTTGAGACCAGTACATGTCGTATATCGTGACTTGGTTCGATGATTTATCCCAATGAACCATGAGTCTCGGGAGACTCGTATAGACATGTAGGTGTTTATTTGATAAACATTGAACGACTTACTAAAGATTTCCTAGACATGTAAGACGCTCGTAGAAACCGATCCAATCGGGAACCCTATAGTCGATTCGTTCGTGCGACAAAGGCAACCCAACTCGAACCGACTCGGGAAACCTGTATTTTATTTTAATTTCCCTCATGAATTTCTCGGTAAAACGACTCTGGGGTTTTTTAGTCAAAAGATTTGTTGGTTCGCTCGTGCTAGGTTCACCCGACTCGGAAGGAACAATACGTAAAGGCGACACATCTTTGGGTATACCGTAAGGAACCTCTACTGACGCGACAGTAAGTTCATCTTCTCCCCATCCTCTCGAAGTCCCCTCTCCAGATCCACCAAAAGAATGGACCACTTGCAAAGGCGAGCCTACGTATATTTCCATTGACGAATCATCCGAACTTGAGCAAACTTCAGACGACATTTCGGTTCAATCTACAAACAACGAGTCAACCTAAAACCAGTGCGGCAGAAGATCAAACCTAGGCTACGTACAAACACAATCTAAACTTTTGCTAGGACAAATGGGGATCGAAATCTTAATCCCAGCGAAGAACATCTTGAATGTCTCTAAGAACAACTTGAAGATTCAAATAACATGAATAAGTGAGAGAAAAATACCTTAAAATCGCGAGGAGAGCCATTCAAACTTGCGACCCATGAGAGTATTGTTATGAATGAAGTAAGTGAGACCTCTCGCAGCATCTTATACCCTCGCGCACAGTGATCTCTCACTTTCCCGCCAAAAGCGCCTCGAAAATAATGATGCATTAATTACTTGTGCGGAAATCGAGGAAGACAAAAACAGTCAGCACCAAATAAAATATTGTCGGCCATAAACCTTTAGTCGACTCGGAATAAATACTCGATTTGGTCCCTCATTGATACCAGTCAAGTGAAGTACCCTGGCCTGCATCTGGTCCGGTCGACGGGAACACCCCCCAATTGGCTCGTGACGGAGCCGAGTTAAAATCTTTGGCCTTCCCCAGGCCTAGACGACATATAAACTTAGCTTAGACCCTCGACGGTATCAAACGAGTGGTCGTCTTCCTGGAGTTCTTCATGTCCATTCGACGTGGACACCTCCCAATTGGCTCGTGACGGAGCCGACTTAAAATCTTTGGCCTTCCTCAGGCCTAGACGACATATAAACTCAGCTTGGACCCTCGATGGTATCAAACGAGTGGTCGTCTTCCTAGAGTTCTTCATGTGCAGTCGACGTGGACACCTCTCGATTAGCTCGTGACAGAGCCGAGTTAAAGCCTTTGGCCTTCCTCGGGCTAAGACGACATATAGACTCGGTTTAAACCATCTTCCATATCAAACGAGTATTTGTCTTCTGGGACTTCGTCAAGTTCAGTCGACTAGACCTGGCCGCCGGTTCGGTTCCGGTTCGGAACCGAACCGAACCGAACCGGCCGGTTCACGGTTCCACAAGTGTGGAACCGAAACCAAACCGGTTAATTCCGGTTCGGTTCGGTTCCGGTTCCACACTTAAGTGGAACCGGAACCGTAAACCGAACCGGAACCGACCCGGTCGGTTCCGGTTCGGTTTACGGTTCCCCTTCCGGTTTTTTTTTTTTAATAATAAATTTTAAAAAATAAAAAAAATTCTATAATCGTAATGTTTTTTCATACTATCACATCATTTTTTATAGAATCCTTTTTTTATAAAATTCTTTTAACATATAATCCTTTTTATAGCCAACTCTTGGCTAGTGCTTTCTTTATATAAGCGATGTGGGATATTTGTTACTTGGCTATTGTGTCCCACATCGCTTATATAAAGAAGTCAATAACCAAGAGTTGGTTATAAAAATGATGTGGACATTCATGTTTTAGTATTGCAATTTTAAACCTCATTAAGTAATTATTATTAATTAAAAAAATTGAGAACCCTAACCGAACCGATCAGGTTCCGGTTCGGTTCCGGAACCGGAACCGGTTGGAACCGGAACCTTCCGGTTCCAACCGGTTCGGTTCCGGTTCCGAACCGGAACCTTGGCCGGGTCTACAGTCGACGTAAAGGCCTTCTTAGGCTTCCCATTCCGAGCCCACTCGAGTACCTCGCGCGGAGATGTCGATTGAAACGAAACCAAGCAAAAAGAAAACTTGGAACTAGACCGAGACCAGAGACAACACACCAAGGGCCACTGGGGACATCTCCTTGTCCCAGCCGACATACAAGTCTCTCGTAATTTGGCCAGAACAACCAAGACCCAACATGACCCAGGCGACACGACCAGCGAATACTCTCCAAGTCAAATACTCTTTCGACTTAGAGAGTAGGGGACAAACTATATAGGCTAAATTCGGTCCAATGGCAATTTTGACCTTTTGCTCCATGACCACAGCTAAATGCACCCTCGAAACTCCCTAGTCAAACCCCAATGACCTATTGCAGGCCCAGGCCCAGGCCCAGTGAACACAACGCCCGTAACTGAAGGATCATCTAAAGGCCAGTCCACATAACACTCAGGCTCATAAAGATAAATCAGTCGTTCCAACCTACAACGGGCAGACAAAATAAATACCCATCTTGAAGTCGACCGTTACCACGACCCCACAGACGAGCAATTAAGAGGCAATAAAGGGGAAATAAAGGCACACATTACTGGTGGGAGGTATAAGAGGGAAACGAGGCTTCAGGAAGAATGGACATTCAACTTCCAGTTTCCTTACTCAAAACTTTAGAACACTCCAACTCACATCACCTCAGACATACCGCCCTCACGGCAAACTACGGAGTTCGAGGTAACCTCTGACCTTGACCTCCCCACTACTACTACATTAGTCCCTTCACTGACTTGGGCGTTGGAGTGTCTACGGCATCCACCACACCGGTGGGTAGTATCTCCATGCTCACCTTACTTCCTTTGTTTTGCAGGATCGTCAGTGCCCCTCACGAAATCTCAATTGTAGGCCTCGGGTGAAAACCAGCGTCTACACATACCCGCTTGCTCTCAAAAAATTATGGGTGTACATTTTTCACACTCTTTAAATTGTATGTCTCAAAAAGTTATCAGGATTATATTATCTAGAACATCCATGTGTAAATTCGTATTTGGCTCTATTACAACTTATTTGATTACTGTGTTCTTACAATGACTTTGAACAAACAGTAAGCTGAACATAAATGATACAATTAACGAAAGTGATACAATAAATAGAATAGCAACAGGACAAGTACAGACAGAGAATGAGAAATAAGTAAAACAGTCGACAGCAAAACACCATCACGAAAGCAGTGCGAACCGAGAGAATTCTGAGGCTTGTTGATGCGGCAACAATCTCCTTAAAACAAATTCGTCCACTACCGATTGGTACAGTAGAACGCGAGACGTCTGTTTCCCAGGATGCAACGAAAAATAGACGAAATTGGGCACCACCAAATTCGACTGCAACGAACAACTGAAGTGTTTGAACTCTCCTAACAAGAACTTGTTTTCTGTATTCAACTCAAGAAAACGAAAATACACTTCCACTATTTTAAAGAAATTAACATGCCAATTAATCACATGAGTGGGAGACCTTCTATTGCTTGTAACCACCAAGTTGATTAATGTCATTAATTCAACTGTTATGGAACTTTAAAAGGCTTTGAAAAATTAAAGAGACATGCAAAAATTGGCTGGGCCAGGCCCGCACAATTTGGTCCGGCATTCGTGTACGCAGGACACGCGGGTGCACACGAGCCAAGCTTGATTCGGATTTGATTTGCACCCCCCCCCCCCCCCCCCGCGCACGTAGAGAGAGCTTTTATCCTTATAACTCTTACCCATCTACATATGAGCAATCATATATAAGCACAATTTTCCCTTTATAGCTTTCCCATATGGGACAAGCTAACTTCTCTTGATTTTCCAACACCAATGGGTGAACTTTGAGCAACAATTTCTCATTCACCCAAGCACCATTTTAAGCATATGAATATACCATTTCGAAGTACTCACGGAGGAGTATCTGAATCATTCAATAACAACCACTAACACGAAGTGGACCATGCTTAAAATTAAGCCTCAAAATGCTTACTTATAAGCATTTTTCCAACAATCCCCCACATGAATGAAATTGGCGAAAAACGTCGAATAAAATTATTTTATAAAACATTTTATTTTGACCTAGAAGAGTTCAACAGTTCAACACCTGCATAGGATAGGTAGGCCTCAGCCTTTGAACATTCCCTTGTGAAAATATATCTCATTTACTGGCTGACAGTGGACGCGATGTCATTGAACTGTACTGCCGTTCATGTAAATGAAGAACATATATCACACAGATGTTTTACCTAACACATCTGAGTTCTCATTGTTATGCTCATTTTGGCCATGAACATCAACCTGGTTCTGCAAGAGTTTCTAAGAATTGTGCCCCGTACAATTCCCTTTGAAGCGGCCCTACTTCTCTCTCACATAGGTGATTTCTTATTTAAGAGCATCTCGTAATACTCTGCTCGGATTCCCGACGCATAAAAATCATTAAAAGCCTTTGCTTAACCTCAATCCATACGAGCATCACTATTTCATTTCACCATAGGAATTTACTATAGGGTAAACCCCCCACAGTGAACCAATTATGTCTTTTACGAGTAGGTTGTCCCATTGAACCTAGATCTTGGGATCTCCAGTCAACAAGGTTGGGTTTTCCTTCGTAATAAACATTTATCTAATGGGCTTTAGTCTCATTCCCCTCGATGATTTCACAACCAACTCTCTATTTAACCCTTTGGTTAGCGGATCCGCAATGTTATCATTTGACTTTACATAGTCAATCGAAATAACTCCAGTAGAGAGTAATTGTCTAACGGTATTGTGTCTACGACGAATATGTCTAGACTTACCATTATATATATTGTTATGTGCCCTTCCAATTACAGATTGACTATCGCAATGAATGCAAATTGCTGGCACTGGCTTAGGCCAACTTGGAATATCCTCTAGAAAATTTCGAAGTCATTCTGCTTCTTCAGCACACTTGTCTAATGCAATGAATTCTGATTTCATTGTAGATCTGGCTATCACAGTCTGTTTGGAGGATTTCCACGATATAATTGCACCTGCTAGTGTAAACACATAGCCACTGGTAGACTTTGAGTCTTTCATATCAGATATCCAATTAGCATCACTGTATCCTTCGATTACAGCTGGATATCTATGATAGTGCAACCCATAATTACGAGTAAAACGTAAGTACCTAAGTACTCTCACTATTGCTTTCCAGTGATCAACCCTTGGATTACTCGTATATCTGTTGAGCTTGTTTACTGTACAGGCTATATCAGGCCTTGTACTACTCGATAGGTACATCAAACTCCCGATAACTCTAGAGTATTCTACTTGAGATATACCATCTCCCCTATTCTTTGATATGTGCAGACTCACATCTAAAGGAGTTCTAGCCACAGCAGAATCATCATTGTTGAATTTACCAAGAATCTTGTCCACATAGTGCGACTGATCAAGAATAAGTCCATCTGAACTTCTCGAGATCCTTATTCCCAGAATGACATCTGCTAGACCCATGTCTTTCATGTCAAACTTAGATTTTAGCATATTCTTGGTAGATTTCACCATTTTAATATTACTCCCGACAATCAATATGTCATCAACGTAGAGATATAAATTGACATAGCCAACTTCTGTCTCTCTGACATAAATACATTTATCACATTCATTGATTTTGAAACCATTCGCCAACATGGTGTCATCAAACTTTTTATGCCACTGTTTCAGAGCTTGTTTCAATCCATACAAGGATTTAACTAACTTACAGACTTTATTTCCTTGTCATGGAGCTATAAAGCCTTCAGGTTGTTCCATGTAGATTTCTTCATCTAAATCTCCATTCAGAAAGGCTGTTTTCACATCCATCTGATGTACCTCAAGATTGCGCAAAGCTGCAATCGCTAGTATCATCCTTATGGAATTTATTCTCGTTACAGGAGAATAAGTATCAAAGTAATCAAGACCTTCACGTTGTCTGTAACCTTTAAATACAAGTCTTGCTTTGTACTTGTCAATTGATCCATCTGCCTTCATTTTCTTTTTGAAAATCCACTTGGACCCTAACGGTTACATCCTGAAGGAAGATCCACTAACTCCCATATGTGATTTTGTAAGATGGATTCAATTTCACTATTGATGGCATCTTTCCACAAAGCACCATCAACTGACCTTACAGCTTTGTTATAGCTTTGAGGATCATTTTCTAGCAAAAATGTCAAAAAAATCTGGACCAAATGTTTTTTCCGTTCTAGCTCTTTTGCTACGTCTTGGTTCAAGTTCAACAACTTGTTGATCCTCCGGAACATTTATTTGTTCTCGGTTATGACTATCTTCAATGATAGTCTCATGTACCCGTTTGTGCACATTTGAATTCGAATTAGTTTTACAAGGAAAAACGTATTCAAAAAATGATGCATTCCTCGACTCTATTATCACATTCTTGTGAATATCTGGTATATTAGACTCATGCATAAGAAATCGATAAGCATTACTGTTATGTGCATATCCTATGAAAATGCAATCAACAGTTTTTGGTCTTATCTTCACCTTCTTAGGTGGAGGAATGACTACCTTGGCAAGACACCCCCACACTCGAAGAAATTTATAGGAAGGTACTCTTCCTTTCCACATTTCATAAGGAGTTTTTCCTGCTTCTTTCCGTGGTACCTTATTTAAAAGGTAATTAGCTGATAAAACAGCTTCTCCCCACATATTCTGAGGTAAACCAGAGCTAATTAACATAGCGTTCATCATCTATTTCAAGGTACGATTCTTTCGTTCTGCAATCCCATTGGATAGAGGTGAATAAGGAGCTGTGGTTTGATGTATGATTCCATTTTGTTCACAAAGTGATACAAAAGGAAAAACATACTCACCACCACGATCATTTCTTAACTCCTTAATTCTTTTATTCAGTTGGTTCTCAACTTCATTCTTATAAAGAATAAATTTCTCTATAGCTTCGTCCTTGCTTTTCATCAAATACACATAGCAAAATCTCGTGCAATCATCAATAAATGTAATAAAATATTTATTATCACCTCTTGATTGTATTGAATTAAAATCACATACATCGGTATGTATTAGATCAAGTGGTTCAGAGTTTCTTTCAATACTATGAAAAGATGATCTAGTTAGTTTTGCCTCAACACAAGTATCACACTTATGTTTGTTATCAATTTTAAAATTGGGAATGTGGTTCATGTAAATTAATTTCCGTAATGAATTAAAATTACCATGTCCTAATCTATTATGCCATAGATTAGAGTACTCAACAATATAAGTAGAAGAACTAGCTTTATTGATATTTTTAGGTTTAACAACCATTACATTGAGCTTAAAGAGCCCATCAGTTACATACCATTTTCCCACATACATCCCATTTTTAGTTAAAACTACTTTATCAGACTCGAACACCATCCGTGCTTGTTCAGAAGTGATCCAGACACAAGATTCTTCCGTATTTCTCGTACATACAAAACGTTGTTCAAAGTCAACTCTTTCCCAGAGTTCATCTTCAGAATCACCTTGCCTTGACCTTCAATCTCAGATGTTGCTGAATTTCCCATGTCTAATTTTTCCCCATTACCAGTAGGCTCAAATGAAGAAAACATGCTCTTGTCCGAGCACACATGTCGAGTGGCACCAGTGTCAATCCACCACTCTCTTGGGTTAGAACCCACCAGATTCACCTCAGAAACCACAGCTGAAAGGTTAATGTCTGAAACATCTTGAGTCATGTTTTCCATCACATTAGCCTCTTGATTCTTTTTCTTCTTCGGCAGTCTGCACTCAGAAGACTTGTGAACCATTTTGTCACAGTTGAAGCATCTTCCTTGAAATTTGGATTTCTTGGAAACTCCTCCTTTAGGGCCCATCTTTGACCCTTTGTTTTTAGGGTTCTTGTTCTTATGGCCATGTTCAACAACATTTGCTTTGGCCTCATTAGTTATTCCTCTCTTGTCAGATACTCTGTAATCTTCCTCAATTCTAAGATTAAGAACCAAGTCTTCAATGCTCATTTCTTTTCGCTTATGCTTTAGATAATTCTTAAAATCTTTCCAACCAGGTGGTAGTTTTTCAATTATCGAGGCTACTTGGAAGGTTTCACTTAAAACCATCCCCTCAGCATCAATTTCTGCTAGAATAATTTGCAATTCTTGTACTTGACTTAACACAGTTTTGGAATCAACCATCTTAAAATCTTGGAAACGGCATACGACAAATTTCTTAGTACCGGCATCCTCAGTTTTATATTTTCGGTCTAAAGATTCCCGAAGCCCTTTTGCTGTTTTCATCCCGGCATACACACTGTACAAGGAATCACTCAGCCCATTCAGCATATAATTCCTACATAGGAATTTAGAATGTTTCCAAGCATCGATCGCACTGATCACTTGGATATCAATCTCACCCTCCACGGGTTCAAGAGCATCTTCCTTTAGAAACCTCGCAAAGTTCAACGTGGTCAAGTAGAAAAACATTTTCTGTTGCCACCGTTTAAAATTTTGTCCACTGAATTTTTCAGGTTTTTCTGCAGCAGGATTGACATGGCTCATATGTCCAACAGGTTGTCTAGCCACAGAGGCAGAAACAACTTGGCTAGCCACAGCGGCTGCCATATTAAGCCCAGAGGCTGAAGCAAGTTGGCCAGCCGAAGAGGCTGCCACTGCACTTTGGCCAGCCACGGGGGCTGCCACAATATTCTGGCCAGCCGAAGAGGTTGCTATATTCGGATCTACTGTGTTTGGACTGTTTTCCATATCCACAGAGTCGAATTTGTTTTAAGACTATTACAACTTATTTGGTTACTGTGTTCTTACAAAGGACTTTGAACAACAGTAAGCTGAACAGAAATGATACAATTAACGAAAGTGATACAATAAATAGAATAACAACATGACAAGTACAGACAAAGAACGAGAAATAAGTAAAACAGTCGACAGTAAAACACCATCACGAAAGCAGCGCAAACCGAGAGAATTCTGAGGCTTGTTGATGCGGCAACAATCTCCTTAAAACAAATTCGTCCCCTACCGATTGGTGCAGTAGAACGCGAGACGTCTATTTCCCAGGATGCAACGGAAAATAGACGAAATTAGGCACCACCAAATTCGACTGCAACGAACAACTGAAGTGTTTGAACTCTCCTAACAAGAACTAGTTTTCTGTATTCAACTCAAGAAAACGAAAATACATTTCCACTATTTTAAAGAAATTAACATGTCAATTAATCACATAAGTGGGAGACTTCTATTGCTTGTAACCACCAAGTTGATTAATGTTATTAATTCAACTGTTATGGAACTTTAAAAGGCTTTGAAAAATTAAAGAGACATGCAAAAATTGGCTGGGCCAGGCCCGCACAATTTGGTCCGGCATTCGTGTACGCAGGACACGCGGGTGCACACGAGCCAAGCTTGATTCGGATTTGATTTGCACCCCCCCTCCCCCGCGCACGTAGATAGAGCCTCTATCCTTATAACTCTTACCCATCTACATATGAGCAATCATATATAAGCACAATTTTCCTTTTATAGTTTTCTCATATGGGACAAGCTAACTTCTCTTGATTTTCCAACACCAATGGGTGAACTTTGAGCAACAATTTCCCATTCACCCAAGCATCATTTTAAGCATATGAATATACCATTTCGAAGTACTCACAGATGAGTATCTGAATCATTCAATAACAACCACTAACACGAAGTGAACCATGCTTAAAATTGAGCCTCAAAATGCTTACTTATAAGCATTTTTTCAACAGGCTCTTAGCAAATCAACATTATAATGTTTAGAGCCGAGTTCAAATTTGTAATTTATCTCGTGTCAATTTTAATAATGTATGAATAAGATTGAATTATTTTTATATTTTTATCTAATAATTATGAATCGCAGCCTTATATATTTTACTTAGCATAAGATCATATCCACATAGAATCCAAATTCTATTTAAAAAAAGAATTAGAAGTCATAGAAACCTGGGGATTATCTTATCTTAGACATCAATGTCCAAATTTGAACTTGACTATTCACAAATCAGAATTTATTGCTGAGACTTGAGAGCCGAGTTAAAATCAGCATTTGCAGAAATCCAGATTGTTCCAAACTTATATTTTTGGCTCTAGATAAAGCAAAGAACATGATAAATTATGTAGCCAAACAGCTCTTGAGACAAGCATTGTAATAGTGGGAACCTAATTCAACTCCGTGCAACAATAAATAATAAACCTTATCCATTACATGATACCACGTTCATTATTATTGAAGATAATGCAAAGCGCCACCGATAATACCTTGGGTGTCTGGTGATTTGCGATAAAATTTCCAACATTTCAAAAAAAAAAAGATAATGCAAAACTTTTCTGATAGCATTAGTCTTGTTCTCCATATATACATTAACAATACCGGTCAATCAATCCAAGAATATTGTTTCCTCGACCCATTCACCCCATGCTCTGCATTCTCCTTTCGATCTCAAAACTAATTTAGTCGTATCCGTTCAATCTGAAAATTTATTAAAATATATCTTATAAATTAATGAATAATTTAATTTATTAATAAAATAATTTTGATTTATCCAATACTTAAGTGAAAAATAAATTTTACCCATACTGAAATCAATATTCTAGCTAGATCATTGAAAACCATTACAACAATTACGTCTATAATATTCTTAGTTTAAACTAAAATGCTTGTGATGATGAATTTGATTCGTAATTTGATTCTCAAGCTATCATTGGAACCTTAATTGGCTCAACTCAAGAATTAAAGTGTCAAGGATAGTGTTGGTTGTTGGCCATTTGGTCAACATTTTCCAGGATTTCGTAAATGGTGGTCCATAAACAAGGCGAAGATGATGAAACAACTTAACTGGCTTGAACCATGTGGTTGTTATATGTCAAAATAATATATAATTTTATGAGCTATTTTTTATATGGACTTGCAAATATAATATACGAATTTGGATATTTGTATTTTTTTTTATAATTTTATATCACGTATATGCATAATAATGAACCATTAAAATTAAATTTTTTTTATAAATTTTAATATATTAATCACCAATTATAATTTTTTATTTTTTTTCAAAAAAAAAAACATAAAATTCGGATTATCACCAAATCCAAGTAATCATTATTTTGCGTGGATGGTGGGAAGAATGCACTTTAATCACATCTATAATCTATGACCAAAATCCGGTTCAAGTGAAATGAATTCGAATCTAATTGTCATTTCACAATGTGATGCCGACTTACATTTGAAGCCATCTTTTTGGAATGTGATCTTTCAAGATTCTTCATGTTGATTAAAAATGTAATTTACCAACATGACATCATATACCATAAGCAATAAAAAGAATTGTTTGTCTTATCGCACCACTGTTGGCGACGCATCCATTATTCTAGACCCAACCGGCGGTTCGGTTCCGATTTGGTTCGAACATTTTTTTTTTAATTTCGAAAATAAATTAAAATAAATGAGGTTAATTTAATAAATAAATAAAATTATTACATTGAAGAGCTTGAGCTTAAATTTTAAAAAAATTAAGTTGCCTATGTATCCCCCATAGGTGAGAGGAATCAAAGCTCACGTAGTTCTATTACAATTTTAAGATATTTCCCCTTTGTATATTTACAATTTTATAATTATCAATCACCATTATCAGTTGATCCTTCAGCTCCGGTTCCGCTTGCACTTATTGTTGCAGATGTATTATTGAACAAAACTTCAAAATCATCGGGTGACATCTTCTTGTTGTCTCAGATCAGCTCGAGTCCAATCATCCACATAAGTTTTTATTTCTAGGGTGCTTGGATGTAATGAAGATCGTCTAACTTCCAATATATTGTCTCCCAAACTGAAGGCTTGCTCAACCGCAACGGTGGAATAAGAAGTTTTATAAATATTTTGTGCAGTATGTTGGTCATCAAAAACTCTAATTGCAACAAGTCATTTTTGCATGGTAAATGATGCATCAATCCAATGATAAGTCACACCAATGTATGAGTGTGTTTGTCAATGGTCACTCCAAATATCAGAACATATAGAAATAAGACATTCCATCTCTTTAAATATTTCATTTAAAATAATTTTATCATCTTTATATAATTTAAAAAATGACGTTTTGTTGTGTTTCGAGGCATTCTACATGTAGAATGATTTAAAGCATTGGGCACGTAATTAGTAAAATGAAGTTTTTCACCAAAGCTTAAAGAAATATGTGTCATACAAGTTAATTTCGTAAATTCTTCTCTATTTTTTGTATCAGAATATTTAAATAAATCTACAGCACTCGTACATCTACTAGATGATGTGTACATAGTCATTTGAGTTTGCGTCGTATCAATTCCAAGTTCAACCGGATGACGTCTTTCCAGTTGCTTGTTCATATTGCCGTATCCACCAGAAAATTTGTGGAAACCCCACAATAGTTGCAAATCGCTCTTGAAATGTCATCTTTTAGTTTTTCTAAATGAAAATGAATTTTGAAAACATCTGAGGAACGAGCCTTAACTTCTCTTCTCCGTGATTGTGCACCGACACTATGGTCGCTCTCTTGGGTTGGCATATTTGACATGATGTTCTCAGATGAGTTTTCCATTTTTCGTGTAAGAAATAAGTAAGAAAAATAAGAAAATTGACTAATTACGAATAATAATAACTAATTGAATTGAGATTGAGAATAAGAGAATTGTAGAAATTGAGAGAGTTGAGAATTTGGTGTGTTGAAATAATGAAAAATGAATCATATTTATAGAGTTTTAGAATTTTTTTGATACCAAAAAATGCCCCTAAATATAACCGTTTTATTACCGTTATTATGAATATATTAGGAATTTACAATTTTTATTTTTATTTTTCTTATGCCTTAACGACATTTTTTTTTATTTTGAGGGCAGGGAGCCAGCCGTTGGGGTTAGGGTTGGAACCCTACAGTTCCAACAGTAACTGTTGAACTGGTGGAACCGTAATTCCACCGGTTCGAGTTGGGATCGAACCCCAACCGAACCGATCGGGTTCGGTTCCGGAACCGGTCTGTCCATTACTGAATCTGGATTTATCTCTTATTTTTTATTCGATTGAAGTCCAAATATTTTTTTAAAATATAAAATTAACGTGAGTTTGCAAGTGTTCAAAACAACAAATGAAATAAAATTAAAGCCCTGTGCTAGTGTTGAGCCAATAAGATGGTTTGGGCGGTAGCCGAAAGATATTTATAACGAGGAGAAAGTATTTGAAACAAAGTTTTTTTTTTGGTTGAGCTTCGAAAGTTTATGCCATATAGTATACATGATAGGTTTATTTTATTTTTTTCAAGTAATTATGTTATTTATTACCAAGAAGTAGAAGAATGATTGAAATTGTTGATATTTATTTGTACACTATATATGCATGTGTTAGGAATATGGATGACAATTGATAGGATTTGGTGCGGGTTTGTCATTACCAAATCTGCATCCGTATATATAAATAAATTACTAAAGTCGCACTATATCCACTGCTGGTTTTAATTTTCATTACTAAATATGCACTCACATATAAAAATAAATTACAAAACCCGCATTGATACCCAACGAATTTTTTATGGGTTTTTAAAATATCATATAAAAATAAATTTTCCGTTATAAAATTTTCTCCATTTATAATATGAAAACCAAAGTAAAATTAATATTAGACAATCTATAATTTCTTCACAAGGTAGTGGAGTTTGGTTTGAAGTTAATATAAAGTCGCAAATATTAAACATAATACTAAACCAAAAGTAATTCAAAAAAAATGATAAAGTTGACTAAAAAATTTAACTATAGATTAAACCAATACAAGACCGAAAGTAATTCAAAAAAATGACAAAGTTAACTACAGAATGCGAGTCATTTTATATGAGTGGATTTTCTTTACCCTAAAAAATAAAAAACAAAAAATTTAAGTTTGCGAGGAGCGGATACCCGCGAGTTTTGCTTAATTACCAAACTTGTATCAAACCCGCAGCAGGTTTTGTTTTAATTTATCAAACTCACACCAAATCCGCTTAAATATTTTCTAAATCCTACCCATTACGGGCGGATTTTGCAGGTTTGCGGGTTTGTGGGTGAAATTGTCATCTCTAGTTAAGACCCATGGTGGTTATGGAGACGGTCTATATAAATAGTCGGTTAAAATTCTTAAATTTAAGTCCAAATATAAAAAATATATATATATTAATACATATTATAATTAAAAAAAAAAGTCAAAAAATCTCTCTAAACAACATAATTTAGAAACTCGTTCACAATCCTCGAAAACTCAATATCACCCCATAACAGCATGCCATGCCACTATCTCTACCGAATGGCACGTGGGAGGTCATTGATTGATCGATCCTAATTGGAATTTACCAACTTTCGATTTAAAAAAATTGTATATAGAGATTTGTAAGAAGCAGCAAGAATCTGCATCCTCTGGCCCTGGGAATATTTAGTTAAACAAATAAAAGTAGAAAAAGCAATAGCTGAAAATAAGGAATTGGCTTGGCTGCCCATCAGCTGACAGGACAGGACCCCTCCATTTTAAGGCAATGCCGTCACTCACCCTATCGAAACAGCCCACTAGCCCACACTCTTCCTCACCTTTTTATTTTTTAATGGGAGAATGTCACTTTCTCACCCATGTTTATTATATTTCTCATTTATTTTTTATTATATTAATAATATCTCAATAAATCAAATGAATATTATTATTTTATTAGTTTCTTGACATATTTATTCTTATATAAATAAATAAGAATTTTACATTATTATTAATTCTTTAAATATGTGAAAAATATGTGAAAAATATAATAAATAAAATATTTCAATATATAATTATTATAAAATCTGATATTTTTATAGAAATTTATTTCATTTAATTATCTTAAATAAATTTATTATAAATACAATTTATTTTTTTTTCTATTTTAAATACTTCCATATTTAATTTTATATTACAATATAATAAAATAAAATTAACTAAAACTAAGAATATAAGTTATTAATATTGATTAATAAATTAACACTCCGAAAATTAATTTAACTAAAATGAAAAAAATGAAAAAAAATTATAATTAAAAAATAGGGACTAAGATATTGTGTATTTTGAGATACTATAAAATTAATGGAATTAAATTGACAAATATCGTTTATTACATATAAATTTTTAAATTTTATTTTTAAGATAATTAAAAATAATAATTTTCATTGGAAAATTTAGATTTGTAATAATTTTCTATAGAAAATTATATTTCATAATTATAATGATACATTTTTTATTATTTTAATGAACTAATAATGATACAAAAATATTAATTGTTTTTATCACAAGAGTAAACATGTAAAAATATTAATATTCCTTTGATTTTTTGACCTTAAGGAGTATTGGCGTATTATAAAAATAATAAGAAAGATAAATGAAAAATATTATAAATATTAGGACGGAAAGTGCTCTTAAGGGGCGTGGCTTGGTAGTGTATGGCTCAGGATCTCACCTTGAGGTTCTGAGTTCGAATACAGAGAGTGCATTTCTTATAAGAGTCTGAGACGGTCGAAAATTTTATCTACTCTGTTTAAGTACGAAAATAATAATTTGACAGTAAAATTTTTAATGATTCAAAAAAAAAAAATTATGGCTGAAAGCGACTTTCTCCCTTATTAAGATTTGTGAATTGGTTGAAAGAAAAGAGAGATACGTTTGATATTTGCCCTTTCCGAGCTATATATAATATAGCATAAAGTTGACTGACTTCAGTTTTCACACTTACCAGCAAAATGTTAAATAATATTCTGAGTCTCAGGTAATGAAACCAGCATTGTCAATTTGCCTCGGAATACGATGCCGTATAAGTTAAATAAAAATAAATAAAGGCCTCTGAGATTTATGTAACGGGTATTCATCCCTTACTTAATTTGTGGTATTATCATTTTACTAATAGAACACTTAATGGAGAATGCTTATTTTATATTCAATTAAATATGATTTTCCTCGAAGTTAGTTCAAATTGTTCACGTTTTTTAAGACCTCAGATCTAATTAATATTATGATATATTCTCAATCAGAGTTAGTCTAAAGATTCAAAAATCCATTCAATCTTCTGTACATCTCTATTTATAGAGAAAACTACTACTCCCACCCCTGACATGCGCCCTCCTTTTGTCTCTCCGGAAATTCCAAATTTACTTCATGTGAGTCAAAAATTTCCTTACTTCAAATTTGTCCCCCTGACATATATATATGTGCCATAGCATATCTTTATTTTTTGCTAGTTATGCGCCATATCATAACTTCAAAGTAAAAAAATTTGTCCAGTCCAATCCGAAAATTATTTTAAAAAAACTGAATTTATGACAATTTTTAACCTGCATTATGTTAGAAATTTAGGTAAAAGTATTTCAAAATGGTCAGTTTTGCATTTTTTTATCTATTTTTTATTTGTTTAATAAATATTACAAATTTATTATTTATTAATTTAATTTTTTGATTATTTTTTAATTTAATTAACAATATTTATGTATAAAAAAATATAATTTTATCAAAAAAATCAGTTTATAAAATAAATTTTGACATAGTTTATTTGATTCTTATTTTATTTTTACTTTATTAAAAGTTGTTTGTCTTATTTAATTTAGTAAGTCGGTATCCATATCTACTTTTACTTTATTAAAAAAATTACTTTATTAAAAGTAGTGTAGATTCTGGTTCTGAATTTATATTTTCTTTATTAAAAGTTGTTTGTCTTATTTAATTTCGTGAGTCAGTATCCATATCTACTTTTACTTTATTAAAATATTACTTTATTAAAAAAAATGTAGCTTCTGATTCTGATTCTGATTTTATATTTTCTTTATTAAAAGTTGTTTGTCTTATTTAATTTCGTAGTCAGTATCCATATCTACTTTTACTTTATTAAAAATTATTTATTTTATTTGTGTTTATTTCTTATATAAAGAGGTAGTTTGTAAGTTTGAAGGTATTATCATTTGAGTCTCTTTTGTGCAAGTTTTCTTACACCATCATTACCATGTACCACCCATCCCAATGTGGTGGTGGGAACATTCATCATACGAAGCTAAAGAATTGCAACTCATTATAGGATTCGTAATCAATTATGGTACGAAGTATTGGGTATCTCACTAAGTGCGCTAGGATGATACTTTGGAGGCAACATAGATTCGAATTTGTGTTTTAATATTCTTAAGTGTAATTTTTTATATTATTATTTGTACTCTTTTTAAATATATATTTCTCTAATATACATTAGAATATTTTTATAATACATAAGTAGTGTTGAATAAATTAAAAAATAATCACAAAAATTAAATGAATAAATGAACACAAAATAATTAATAATAAATATGAAATTTATAATATTTATTAAACAAATAAAAAATATTAGATATATAAAGAACAAAAAAATATAATTTTTTTAAAAAATAAATAATTAAAAAAATCAATTAATAAAAAAAATGTTAGTAGTGTTAAATATATATATATAAGTAGTGCTAAATAAGTTTATATATATATATATATTGAGGGAGTGAGTTTTTATAAAAGATTGGCAATTTCGATATTTTAAGTAGGAGAGAGAGAATTGGAGTTTTAGGGGTGAGAGTAGTAGCCCTCATTTATAGACGGAGATAGATTTTATCTCATTCGTCCATACTTCTCGATATTTAATAATGATATCTTCATTTGAAAATTATTCTCTCTAGAATTAGATATTTGATCATGTAATCTCCAAGTTCATATCCTCTTATTTCCGGAGCTCTATAATATGACAAATTATATTATGTTTCGGGTGTATATGTCATATATCTCACAATAATTGGGCCACATAACTGTGTGAGACTCAACTATTATAAGAGAGATGACATATACATCCGAAATATAATATACTAATCTCCTGTAATACCCCATACTTATTCATGTTCAATTAAAACAATGTCTGCAAAAATTTCGATTCCAGAGATTCATTTGGTCCATTCTTATATGTAGGGGTGGGCAAAAAAATCGACCGAACCGAACCAAACCGCAAATCGAACCGAATTTACGATTTTTTTTCTAACGGTTCGGTTTGCGGTTTGGATTGGCCCACCCCAAACGGTTTACGGTTCGGTTCAAGAGCTAATCCGAACCACACCTGTTAAACCGAACCGAACTGTTATAATTAAAAAAAATTATATATTTTTATAAAAAAAATTTGTATTTGTATTTTTCTTTTAATTTTATTCTATGTTTTCTTTTTATTAGTATGTTAATACTTTTATTCTTAAATTTTTTGTTAATACTTTTATTCATCAATTTATTTGTTAATACTTTTATTCTTAAATTTTTTGTTAATACTTTTATTCATCAATTTATTTGTTAATACTTTTATTCTTAAATTTTTGTTTTATGATAGCATCATTATTCTTGAAAGTAAGATGTTGGATTTGTCTCTTATTAGAATGTTAGCATCATTATTCAAGGTAATTTTTAAAAAATACAAGAATTAATTGTACCTCATTTTTCAATCCTTAATGGAGTGCACGTGTTCCCTGGAGTCACAGCTTACACCATAACACTTCATACTATTTGTTGGATAAACTAGTTTTTTTTTTTTTTTTTGTCTTCACTTAAGTGGATGAAAATTTATTTTAAATATAATAATCCGTAAACCGAACCGAACCAATCCGTAAACCGATGATTTAAAAAATTTTCAATCCGAACCAAACCGTTATTTAATGGTTTGGTTTGAGCGGTAAAAAATCCGAACCGTAAAATATGATTTGGTTCGATTTTTAGCAAAAACCGAACCAAAATGAACCGCGCCCACTCCTACTTATATGACGTGTGTTTCGGTATCTGTAACTTATTTTATGGCACTTTTTTTTTTTTGGTGTGATCATTGCAGCCAGGCAGGATGTAAGTCAAGAATTAAAAGAGTTTCAAGGATAAATAAGTAATTTCACATCACGCGATTATAGGGATACCGCAAGCCCGAGGGAGGTAAGTGATAAATACCTTGATGTAGCTCTTCCGCTACCCAATTTAATTGGAAATCGATAGAGCGATTTGTGATTTATTAGAAATAATTAAAGATTAATTGGAAATTAATCAAGAAGGTAAATTTGATATTTTGTATAGTTGAGAATAAAAAAAAAAATTAAAATCTCAAAATTATTCAAATCACTAAAAATCATTTATTAACAATTAAAAATTATTAAACAATTTAAGAATTTTTTTATCCGATTAATAATTAGTTAAGCCAAAGTATATTTTCATTTTAAAAAATCTTTTTTAATAAAATCAATCAATTTTCTCATGTAAACTCATCAACTAAAACTCCAAAAAAATATTGAAAAATTAAAAAGTAAAATTGAACATTTTTTTTTGGCAAATCGTATGTCAAAAATCAACTAATTAATCGATTAAAATCGCATGTATATTAGTGTCATTTTAAATCAGTCAAAATTAGGGGTGGCAAAACGAATCAACTAATCGAATTTGTATCGAATCCTAAACGAATCGAAACGAAATATGATGGATTCATATTCGATTTGTTTATTAAACGAATCATAATATCAGGATTTGTATTCGATTCATTTATTAAACGAATCAAATACGAATATTCGTTTAGTAATGATATTATTTAATATCATAATTTATTATAGTTGATTTACATTAATTCTTCATAAATATATACATATGTAATTAATATATTTATTAAAAATATATCACCAAATATTGAAAATATTATTTTTTTTCTATGGTAATTAGCCATCATTTTCTCGAATCTTAATTAAAAATAACAATAATTAATAAAAGAAAATAATAAAACGAATAAACAAATTCATGAGATTAAATTTGTATTCGATTCTTTTAATAAACGAATCGAATAGAATTGACTCATTTATTAGATGAATCCATTCTTTCAAACCCTATTCATTTTAAAGCGAATCGAATCGAACGAATAAACGAATTCTGACCCAAATTGACACACATAGTCAAAATTAATTGGGTCAAATTACTCAAGTAGTGATTTACGATTAATTAGTATAACTTTTCAATGAAAATACTTTTGCGACTACAACTAGGCATGAGCTTCCCTATGCCATTTATGGTGTGTTTACTTAAGGGCAATGAGAATGAATGAATGTGAGTCATTTCCAATAAAGTTGTTTACTTCATAAAATTGAATAAAAATGTGAATGTGAATGGGAGTGGGGTCCACAAATTGGGAATAGGGAATGAGAATCCCATTCTCACCACCCCCATGGGAATGAGATTCTCATTCCCATTATTGAAGGGAAATTACAATATTATCTCTAAAATAATTAATTAATATTAATTTATAATAATAAAAAAAATGTATTAATAATTATAATTAAGCAAGAAGGAAGAAAAAAAAATAGGGACTATTTTAATAAAATAATAATTTAATAAAAGAATAGTTTAATATTTAGTAATTTAATACATTAATAATTAATTAATAAAGTAATACTAATTAATACTTAATTTATAAATAATAAATAAAATAAATAATAATTATTAATAAATAGTATTTAACATTTTAATAAAATAATAATTTAATAAAAGAATAGTTAATATTTAGTAATTTAATACATAAAAAATTAATTAATACTTAAATAATAAATAATAAATAAAACTAGTAATCAATAATTAATAAGATTTAATATTTTAATAAAAGAATAATTTAACATTGAGTAATTTAATACATAAAAAATTAATAATAACTAATATATAATTATAACTAAGGGTATTTTTGTAACTTTTTAACAATTCATTCCGATTACTGGACAAAGTAAACACACAAATGGTAATACTGGTTCATTCTGATTCCGATTCTGATTCCTACAGTTAAGTAAACAAGTTATTCTGTTTACGATTTACCATTCTCATTCCAGCTCATTCCGATTCCATTTCATTCTGATTCCATCTCATTCCGATTACGAGTATGTAAACGCACCATTAATAACTTTTTGGTGTTATGATTAGGAATTCGGGACTAAGTTAACTTTTGTGTTGATTTTTTTTTTTTATATATATAAATTTTGATTGGTAATAATTTATATGCAATAAATTTTACTCATTCATTATTATTAATGTACGTAATATAATTCAATTTAGTAGTGGATCCAAATTATATGATTACATATATGGGGTAACCAATATGGCAATGTAAATTTAAAATTGAAATTGCAAACAACAAAACTAGCGCAAGGAGAGTGGTCCCCAAAAACTATATAGAAAATTAACGTCCTAACTAATGATATTGAATTCCTTCTTTACTAGCTAACTACATCTATAGATTTTTAATATTATAAAAAAAAAAAAAAAAAAGGGGCTCAAATTAAATACATAAAACCCCATATCACCTTGTCTCCCTCCATATACTCCCACAATTAAAGAGCATGAAAATTGGAGCTGGCTCTTATCATTTTCAAATTGTTTATTATTCTTTCAACTCTTTCTATTTTTCTAATTTTACATTTATAACCCTATCTCTTCTCTTTCTTCAGTGTGAAGCCATTACCGCCTCTGCCTATTCTTCATCTCTCCCCAATTATTCTATCTCCTCTTTCTCTAGCTTTTGTTTCTGTAGAACATTGAAGAAAGAAAATAGAAACAACAAACAAGTTTAAATAATCAGCACTTGATATTTGATAACAATACTTAAGCAGATGAAGATCCAGTGCGACGTGTGTAACAAAAACGAAGCCTCAGTGTTTTGCACCGCCGATGAAGCAGCTCTTTGTGACACGTGTGATCATCGTGTTCATCATGCCAACAAGCTCGCTTCTAAACACCAACGCTTCTCTCTTATCCTTCCTTCCGCTAAACAATTCCCCATCTGTGACATCTGTCAGGTTTTCAAATTATTTGATTAATTAAAATTTACTTTTTTTATTATTATTATTGTTGCTGTTATTATTAATCTTAATCTTAATCTTATTGATTGTTTGTAGGAGAAGCGGGCGTTTTTGTTTTGTCAACAAGACAGAGCGATTCTATGCAGGGACTGTGATGTTCCGATTCATACGGCTAACGAACATACACAGAAGCATAATAGGTTTCTTCTGACAGGGGTTAAGCTTTCAGCTACTTCAACTCTTTACACATCGTCTGTAACCAACGGCTGTGATTCAGTTCCTGATGCTAATAATAAGTCGATCAAGAAACCTGTCTCTGTTGCTCCAGTGAATACAAACCCATCTTCCAATTCCAAGATTTCAACTAATACTAATACGAATACCACAAGTGCTATTATGAATAGTGGTGTTTCAACAAGTAGCATATCTGAGTATCTAGAAATGTTACCAGGCTGGCATGTTGAAGATTTTCTTGATTCTTCATCAGATCCCTTTAGTTTCTGTAAGGTTTGTAGTAATCCTTTCGATCTTGATTAGCTTATTTTCATTTTTTAATTTCGAATCCTGGATAGCTCAGGAGTTAATTTTCTTTTCATGTATTGGTTTGTTATACAGAGTAATGATGGGATGTTGCCGTTTTTGGACACTGATCTTGACTGCAATTTGAGTTCATTTTCATCAGAAAGTATGGGAATTTGGGTCCCTCAAGCTCCAGCTCCTATTCAAACTTCTTTATATTCATCATCACAAATTGGGGGACATATTAGTTTCAAGGACAAAAAGGAGGTAACCAGCAGCATGGAAACTAACTACGGAAGATACACAGAAGATGTTTTTACAGTTCCACAAATCAGCCCTCAATCAGCTGGCTTCAAAAGATCTAGGCCTAATTTATGGTAGGATTAAATGCATGCTTTTTTAAATCATGAACAAATTAAGCCTTTTTTTTTTTTTGTGTTTTTAAGTTTCTGTTTTCACTTTTGAATGTCTTTTCAATTTCGTTCTCAGTGTGGTGTAGTTTGTAGCTGTTGCTTTTGGCCACTCTCTCTCTCTTAAGGGGTCCAAATCCAACTGGGTTTTGTGTCTCCATCATTTTGTTTCTTCTTCTTTCTTTGTACTTGCAGGCAGCAAGCGAAAATATGAACATCTTTGCAAATACTCTATTTTCTTGATCAAAATTGGCCTATTCTACAGCATTTTCAATCAAATATTAATTAAATGATTAGTGGAACTTTAGAGCAAGTAATAGTACTTAAAACTTAAAAGCACCAAAAAAGTTTCTTTTTCTTGTCGGGGATATGTATCGAAATAATTGAGATTAGAGACTGTTTGAATAGTGGATTTTGATAATAATGATTAATTGATTATGATGATGGTGATGGTGGTCGGATAAAGGAATAAAGAGAGGCAAATGCAAAAGGGTTGGCCTGGTTTTGTCCTAAACGCAGAATTTTTTTCGTGGGGACTGTACTACTAACCGAACCATCAAATTCAATTTCATTTCAGGAATCAAAAGCTAGTTTGTTGGTTGTGTACGTGTGGCAAAATGGTAGCTTTTAGTGCTATAAATTGAGGGTCCTTGTGACTTTCTTGTATTGGTTTGGAAGGTGAAATATTTTTTTCCCCTTTTATAGTGAAGATCCAACATATTTTAGGGTAACCGTGCAAGCATGGCTTAAAATTGACTAAACAAACAATTTACTGACGAACTGGTCACATGCCCCGAATAATGACTGACATTAAATGTATGGTAATTACAGGGCTTAGTAAGAGATCTTTGAGGATAAGCATGCATGAATTTGAGTAGCAAATCTTTAGATATCTTATAAACTAATCTAAAATATGATTAAATGAAAATAAAATTATATTTAAAATAATGTTATTTTAATAATAAATAAATAAAAAGGACTAAAATGATTGTGATTTTATCTTCTAAGTTATCGTTTAATTTATTAACGAACGATGATCTCATCGATTTTACAAACTGATCTGATCTCACATGCTCAGTTAAAACATTTTGGACTTCCACGATCATCTCCCACGACATATTTTGAAGCCCAGATTATTTTTTGATCACATCAATTATTTCATTTTGGGCCTTAATAGTTCCAGCCCAGGTACTGCGTTAAACTTGATAGGTGGAGCGATTGATTGTGGGCTTGCAGCAAAATTGTTTTTATCCTCCACCTTGCCTATGTAAGAGGAGGATCTCATCCATATATTGAATAGCCTAATCCATCCCTGCAAATATATTTTTTTTTTTTTAACCTTGATATACATGTGATTTACGTATCATAAGAATATAGGAACAGTCTAGACAAACAGCTATTTGGGACCCCCAAAGCTAGCCGGGCAGCCGGCTTCAATTTAGAGCCGGTTGTTCTGTGCTGTTTTGTTTTGAGTCCAAAAAGTTTCTCTCTAAGATATATTCATGAAATCTTCAACAAAAAAGTCTTCTGTTATTTTTTCGGCCCAACATTATTAGACTCTAAATTTCATAAAGATATACTTTATATTTTATTAATTTTTATTCTTTATCCATAGGAAACCACACTTTATTCTGATAAAGAATGCCAGTGCGGGAGACATTTGGGTGGCAATGAGGAAGCAGATAGTGAATATGAATTTTCTTTCTGATATCTGAAAACAAATCCGTCTTTAACTACAAAACTAGCTAGGTTTGGTTGCCAACATGAAGCTATAAAACACGATACACACACACTCACCCAGTCCAGCAAACTCAGCACATTAATGACAGCAAATATAAAAGTCATAATACTGACAAGTGACAGAAGAAAATTAATAAAGAAATGGTCAAGAAATTATAAGAGCAGTCATGGCCTTTGACAATGAGCTTTGCACATGTATTGGCAGTCATAGAAGCAAGGTCCACCACAATGAAGAGGGCAATCCAATCTCATGCCTCTGCATCTTCCTCTGTTCATGCATTGTGCAAACTCACCTATTTTGTAGTCCTTTGTGTAGTCTCTGTGTCTATGCACTTCATTGTTAATGCCACTTCCTCTTCCTCTTCCTCTCTTTGTGTTCCCACCACATCCCCATTTATAATAACCACCACCACCACCTCCCCATCCCCCGCCACCGCCACCGCCTCCACCACCACCTCCACCTCCTCCTCCACCTCCACCGCCGCCCCATCCCCATCCATAACTACCTGATCCTCCTCCACCGCCGCCACCTCCACCTCCACCTCCATTATATCTATTCTTGCTATTGTTGACAACTGCAGTGTTAGTTGTCCAATTCCCAACTTCAATGTTGTCATTTCCTTGAGGAAAGTCAGCTAGAGCTAAAGAAGTGAGATTGCCTTGACCACGAGTGCCATTTACTGTTTCATCTTCATCAGCAACTGCCAATGCTAGAAGTAAAAGAACCCAGAAACTTCTTCTTCCTGCTGTCTTCATGATCTTTTGATGTGTCTAGTACTACTTCAAAGTCGCGAAGTACATGTGAGCTAATCTTTATATAGAACTAGTTTCCACGTTTATGGATATATGGGTGCCATTTTGTTGGCAGCTTCAAGTGGGATCCACTTATTAATTAAGAAACTTAAAGACAATCTTGCAAAGGTTCATGAGAATGAGAACGAGATTCCTTAGAGAACACTTTTGTCCCCAGCTAGTTTTGCAACGAACAACGAGCATGCTGGGATTCTCAAACTGTGGGGCACCCACCAAACTCGAATCATCCCTCACCCACTTGCATGGCAGTGGCATGCTTGCACCCACTCACATATACCCTAATATTTATTAGTTAAAAGGCAACTTGACTATGGAAATGAAATTATGGGCACTAATAACTTTAAATTAGATTTTTTTTAGAATAATTAGAAATTCCGCCGTCAAATTATCCGGATTTAAATATCACGTAAAGGTAACTAATGAAAAAAATAATCTAATGCACGATCCTTTTGGGACGTTCTTAAAGAATGATTAGTGCTTTATTTCATTGAAATCATATGCGCCTCGAAACTTATACTATCTTTTGCATCCTGTTATGGGATAATTATACTACTTCAGATTATGATCGTTTTAAGTATAACCATAAAGATTGGAGAAATATAGAAAATAGTCCACACAAATGGTCCTTGAGGCAACTCACCCACTAGCAAGATATTATCGTGTCTTATTAATCAAGGTCACCAACATGGTCCACAAATGGTCCTTGAGGCAACCCATCCACTAGCAAGATATTATCGTGTCTTACTAGTTAAGGTCATCGATAAGATGTCACAATCTAGCCCTTCCGGTTGGGAATGACATGGCTCTAATACCATTAAGGTGCCTTGTCCCTAATATATATTGTATTTTTTGACAACGTAGGGTGACCAAACTCCGAAATCTTGAACATTCAAGATTTTATTCTTGGTATAAACCCAAACTTACCTAAAAACTGATCTTGCTAGTCTAAAAAAATCATCACTCACATACTCCCCAAGAGATGTGGAATATGCTGTTAAGCCAGCAAGTTTTGCACATTGCTTGACCTAGACGTTTGAGATTCAGTTTTGGAGTATGATTAAAATAGTTGCTAGTACGAAGAGCTGGTGGGGGTGTCACCTATAAATGCATTCCTTATACGGTACAGAAATGTCTGTTGGTGTCATCATGGTTCCTACTTTACAGCAAAATTAATGAAATGGTACAAAAGGATTCATGCTCAAGTTTTTGAGCAAGTACCTCATACACGTTAAATTCTTTCCTTTACCAACTGATGTCCTGTCTAGGATTTGCATGATCAATATATATAAAAAATAAAATTGAACAAATGGAAATTGGACACTGAAATTAATTAATAATCCAGCAGATATGAGATGATTTTGGTTACTGTCGAAAGCAATGTTAGGCCAGCATGTGACTTACCAAGCATGGGCTTAAATTATTTGGGGACTTGAAGCATTCTTTTGCTGGGAGCATAAGGTTCTTATTCTAACCATATTTCAATAAATAAAATAAGGTGACGTGCAATAGGAATTTGAGAAAACTAAGTTACCGAATTTTTATGCTCCTGGTGTTTGGATAGTATGGTTGTAAAAACTGGGCAACTGCTCCCCAAATCAAGCTGTTCCAAAATTTGATAATTATAAAGATAGTCGTGAATGTAAGAAAATTATATTTTAGTTGTATCATAATAAATAGTTCATTCAACTTCTTTGAATAGAGTTGGCAATGGGTCGGATCCAACCGGGCTTTGGCCAAACCCTGGTCCTGACCCTAGTCCTTAAAATATATTAAAACTCAAATTCTTAAAAACTCTATCCGTTTATGAGATGGTCGGGCCAGACCATAACCCGCTTAATAATTTTAAAAAATTATTAATTAAATATTTATATTTAAAAAAAATGATTTAACTTTACTATAAAATGAATTTTTCAAAAGTTTACACAATGTAAAATACATTATAAGTTCTAATTATTAAAACAATACTAAAAAAATAACAAGTACTACTAATACAACTTAAACAAACTTTAAAAATAATAATAAACCATAAAACATTACATTAGTGCATTAAACAATACTAAAAATAAATAATTTTAAACTGCAAACATATAATTTTACAAATATATATATATATATATAAAAAATTGTATGTATGTAATAAAGGGTCGGGTCGAGACTTTTATTTTAGAAGTCCTTATCCGGCCCTTTAACTAAAAGGCCTTATTATTTAAGGGCCGGAATAAAGCCCTGCGGGCCCGGGCCGGGTGTCACAGAAAGACTTTTCCTATAGTGGAAAATCGGGCTCGTGCGGTACTTACCAAAAGTCACATCTTGTAAGTCAGCCTTTCCATAATACATGGACTCAAATTCCATATTTTAGATGTCTATATACTCATTTAGCGCCAAGTTATGAAAGTTAATAAGTATTCTCATAGCATACGAACACGGGCCCGCACTGAGTCGGGACCCGGGAAATAAATAGCACAACCGGATATAAAAATATGACATTATTAATAGCGTGATCATTGCAATACATCATTGTACAAGCAACATCTAAGGGCAAGATGGTTCACGGCTAATGTCCATAGATCACTGAAGTCCCCTTGGCCACCACAATGCTCACCTAGGCTCCCTCGAGTTTTTAAAGACACCGCACAAGTTTCACCAGTATACACATCTAGCGCTTGGGTGGTCACACCCTCCTCTAAAATCTAAATTACATGAATTTCTGAGAACTCTTTCAGCGAGTCAATACATCATAATATAAGTGACTTTGAGCTTAAATTACGTCCCTGGACGAGCTCATCTTGATGGCTTCCCCCCCATTTTTTGTTGTGAATAAACTCAAACACGAGAGGAGAAATGAGAGAAAACTCTTCTTTATATACGAACAAAGAAATTACAAAGCTTCCAATTCAAGCTTTACAAAAAACTCTCAACTCACTCAACTCTCTCACTCACAGATTTGGGATTCTGGGATGATGAACAATGGACTCAAGGATCCATTTTATAGTGCCCAAGACGCGTGAACAGTGTCACACGTCTTGGACACGCTTTGGCCAACTTTGCATGGTTGGAAAGGTTGCTTTCTACTTTGGCGTTGGCTGCATGCATGACTTTGTTTTCATGCTTTGAGGCGCTGCAAGCTGGACTTCACAACAAATCTCCCACTCGGTGAAGATTTCCCCAAAATCTGAGCCGACCATCAATCATCCAAATCCGGATCCTCAAAGGATCCTCCCCTGGCTGCATCTGTATGACTGCCTACGTACCCTGAGTTGGGATCAAGCCAATCGTAGTTCTCTGATCTCCCCACTCTGACTATGTGGAGAGTTTTGTCATCCCGGCTATGGCACGACAGATTTCAAGCTTCTCCTTCGGTAAAACCTTCGTGAACATATCGGCACGTTGTCGTCGGTGTGAATTTTCCTGAGTTCTAACAGCTTTGAGCTCAGGACGTCCCGTATCCAGTGATACCTCACATCGATATGTTTTGACCTCGAATGAAAGGTGGAATTTTTACCGAGATAGATAGCGCTCTGGCTATCGCAGTACAAAATGTACTTCTCCTGCTTGAAACCCAATTCCTGGACGAATGTCTTCATCCACAGCAATTCCTTGCAAGCTTCTGTAACTGCAATGAATTCTGCCTCTGTTGTAGAAAGTGCAACACATCTCTGCAACCTAGACTGCCATGCCACAGCTCCTCCTGAGAGAGTAATCAGATACCCCGAAGTAGACTTTCGGGTATCCACATCTCCTGCCATATCTGAATCGGTGTAGCCCATCAACACTGGCTTGTCGCTGCTTCCAAAACATAACCTCATCTTGGATGTGCCTCGTAGATACCGCATGATCCATTTGATAGCATTCCAGTGTTCCGTCCTGGGTTTGACATAAACCGGCTGACCAATCCAACTGCGTGTGCTAAGTCTGGCCTCGTGCACACCATGGCATACATAAGACTTCCCACTGCTGAGGTGTATGGAACCTGTTTCATTTCTCCTTCTCTGTCTCAGTAGAGGGACTCTGTTGTGTACTCAATTTACAAGTGGGTAGCAGAGTGTGACTAACCTTGCTACTCTGTCTCCTGGAATCTCTGAAGTACCTTCTCGATGTACTCCTCCTGTGACAAGTATAATCTCCTGGCTTTCCGATCACGCCGATCCTGATGCCAAGAATCTGTTTAGCTGGCCCCAAGTCTTTCATCTCAAAAGACTTACTCAGTTGCTGCTTCAAATTATCAATCCTCGATTGATTCCTGCCAACATCAACATATCATCTACATATAACAGTAAGATGATAAAATCATCGTCAGAAAACTTCTGAACGAAACACAATGGTCTGAAGTGGTCTTCTTGTATCCCTGCTCCCCCATAACTGACTCAAACTTCACGTACCACTGTCTCGATGCCTGTTTCAAACCATAGAGGCTTTTCCTGAGTCTGCACACATAGTCCTCTTTCCCGCTGACTCTGAAGCCTTCTGGTTGCTCCATGTAAATTTCTTCTTCCAGATCCCCGTGAAGAAATGCGGTCTTGACATCCATCTGCTCAACTTCCAGGTCGAGGCTTGCTGCTAAGCTGAGTACCACTCTGATGGATGACATCTTCACAACTGGAGAGAAGATTTCATCGAAGTCAATGCCTTTCCTCTGATTGAATCCCTTGACAACTAGTCTGGCTTTGTACCGGGGTTGTGAAGTGTGCTCCTGTTGCTTCACCCTGTACACCCATTTGTTCTTCAAAGCCCGTTTGCCTCTTGGCAATTTCACCAACTCAAAAGTGTGATTGTCATGCAAAGATTTCATCTCATCTTGCATGGCTTCCTCCCACTTTTCTCTGTCCTCTGTTTCCACAGCCTCCTGGTAGCTCTCGGGTTCTCCCCCGTCAGTAAGCAGCACATACTCATATGCAGAGTATTTGGTTGAAGGTCGCCTCTCTCTGTCAGACCTTCTCTGTGGAACTGTTGGTGTAGCTTCTGGTACTGGTGGTTGATCATGATCATCATCTCTGGGAGCTTCATCACCTGTACCCTCCTGTCTGGGAACCTCATCTTCAACTCGTACTGGCACCGGTGTATGAGGTTCTGGATTCACATTTCTGTATTGCTGGGGCATTGTCTTCAATTCCTTTCTGATATCTTCTATGGTCTGGTCTTCAACAAAGACAACATCTCGGCTTCTGACAATCTTCTTCTCCACAGGATCATAGAGTTTGTAGCCGAAATCATCCTGACCATAGCCAATAAAGACACACTGTCGCGTCTTTGCATCAAGCTTGGATCTCTCGTCCTTTGGGATGTGTACAAAGCTTTGCACCCAAAGACATGCAAGTGTTCGTATGACACTTCTTTACCTGTCCAGGCTTGGTTAGGAACATTACCTTTCAGTGCGACCGCTGGGGACATGTTCAAAACATGTACTGCTGTGATGAGTGCCTCCCCCCAGAATGTCTTCGGTAGCTTGGCTTGTGACAGCAAGCTTCTGATCCTCTCGCACAAGGTTTGTTCATCCTCTCAGCTAGGCCATTCAGCTGAGGTGTCTTCGGAGGTGTCGTTTGATGTCTGATTCCTTGCGTCTTGCAGTACTGATCAAACAACGGACCTCTGTATTCTCCACCATTGTCTGTTCTGATGCACTTCAGTTTCTTGCCGGTTTCTCTCTCCACCAAAGCATGAAACTCCTTGAACACTCCAAGCACTTGATCTTTTCTCTTCAAGGTGTATGCCCAGATCTTCCTTGAATGATCATCAATAATGTCACAAAATACAGTGACCCACCAAGTGTTCGTGTCTGCATCGGACCGCATACATCTGAATGTATGAGATCTAGTACCTCCGGTTTCCGTTGAGGCGGGGAGATCTGGAAGGATACTCTGTTCTGCTTTCCAGCCATGCAGTGTTCACACTTCCGTAAGTGTGAGTTCTTCAATTCCGGAAGAACATTCCGCCTGCGTAGTATCTCCATCCCTGTTTGGCTCATGTGACCGAGCTTTTTATGCCATAACTCGGCTGCCTCATTACTGTTAACTGTATTTATGCTACTATTTGAAAGCTTAGCATGCATCAAATACAGAGTTGAGTCTTTCTTACCTCGTGCCACCACCATTGATCCTTTAGTGAGCTTCCAGCATCCGTCACTAAAGGTGCTGCAGAAACCTTCATCATCCAGCTTGCCTGTTGAGATCAGGTTTAACCGGATATCTGGGATGTGCTTGACTCCCTTCAACACTAGCCTTGTCCCGTTCTCTGTTTCAAGGCAGATGTCTCCAATACCGACGGCTTTGGACTGTCCGTCATTCCCCATCCTTACAGCACCGTAGTCCCCTGGTGTGTAAGATGAAAAGAAGTCTCTGCGAGATGTGGCGTGTATGGATGCGCCACTATCTATCACCCAACTGGTCTCGTGGCTGGCAAGATTCACAACACAGCTTCTTCATATATATATGCAAAATTCTTTGGAGGTTTTCTCGGTGGTAGTAGCAACTCTTTCTTGATTAGAGTCACCATCTCTCCTGGACTGCTCGTTCTTCAACTTGTAACAGTCCCTTCATATGCCTTTCTCTTTCATATGACCTTTCTTCTGCATGATAGCACTCAATATCCTCGTTCTTGATTTCCCCCGGTTCTTGTCTGATCTCACTGGGCCTCGGCTTTTACTCCTCCCCCTTCTGGTGTTTTTTTCTGTCACTAGAGCTTCTGAGGTTGAGGCTGATGCTGACTTCTGCATTCTCGTCCTCTTTTCTTCCTCGAAGATCCTGGTCTTTGCCATCTCCATAGTGACTTTCCCATCTGCGGCTGAATTGATCACCGTAGATCTGAACGTTTCCCAAGATTCTGGTAACGTATTAAGGAGTATTAAGCCATTTACCTCATCACCGAAGTCTATGCCCAATCCAGACAATTCCTTCATTGTTCCGAGGAAATCGTTGATATGGTCCGCCACAGCTGTACCTTCCTGGTATTTCAACCCATCATCTTCTTGATGTAGTACAGCTTGTTGTTTCCAGTCTTTGCTCGGAAAAGCTCCTCCAGCTTTCTCCATAAGACACGTGCATTTGTTTCTTCACTGACATGGTTGACGATACTATCGTCGATCCACTGACGAATAGTACTGCATGTTTTCTGGTGAAGATTAGCCCACTTTCCATCGTCATTCCTTCTGGTTTCTGCTCCAGAAATACCGATCCATCATAGTCCTTCACATACAGAAGGTCTTTCATCATCCTTCCTCTCTATGTGAAATAGTTTGTACTGGTTAACAATCATTTTTTTCGTTGCTCCCCTCCATCATAAAAATTCTAAGCAGAATTTCAAAAAACGGACCTCACCGTTGCGTCCGGAATGTCGAAAATGGTGGAAATGACACTTCGTTTGTCAAAATCCGACACAGGGACCAAATTGCAAATTCCAGAAATTACAGGGGTCAAAGTGCAATTTCCGAAAGTTCAGGGCCCAAGTGCAATTACGGAAAATTTAGGGACTAAATAAAATTTACAAAAAGTTCAGGGACTAAATTATAAATATCTGAAAGTATAGGGGCTCAAATTGTAATTTCCAGAAAGTTCAGGGACCTATCTGAAATTTACCAGACCGCTGACGTGGCAGCTGACTGGGCTGCTGACTGTGCGCTGACGTGGCGCTGACTGTGCTCTGACGTGGCGGATGACTGGCTGCTGACTGTGCGCTGACTGAGCGACACGTGGCGGTTGACGTGGCGTCGTCTTCAACCTCAATCTGGCGCGTGGAGCGTGTGGATTGAACGTCGGGCGCGTGGGCTTCTCTCTGCCTGGCGCGTGCGGGTAGCTGGGACCTCCGTTCGATCGCCGAAAAGTATCACCGTGCTCGCTCGCCGTGAAAAGTCTGTTGGTATGCTCAAAATCGATTTTCGACAACTTTCGTCGGAACCGACTTTCGAACCGAACCTCTATTTCTGAGTTTCGGGATCCCTCAGTGGAACCGTATGTCACGAACCCCTCCCTAGGGCGGGCCCAACCCTAGAAAGAGGTCCGCGATCAACTTCAGCTCGAGCACTCTATATGCCAAATCAACCAATTTAAAACACACAAATAATACATCACACTTACAAACTCATAAGTATACACCACCTTTATGGTTTACAACACAAGACTTTTAAAAAAAATGCAAATGACGACTCGAATGTCTGGACCAACTCGAAATACAACTGTGGCACGTGGATCCCAATCTGGTACTGCTCCTGCTATTCTCGCGAACTACCTGAAATGTTTGGGGAAGAGGGGAATGAGCTTAAAAAGCTCAGCAAGTAAACACTCATTCTCTCAACATGACCTCACCAACAAAATATGGATTATATAAATATGTAGATATATATATATATATATATAATATAATATATGAAAATAGCATATATTATAATATCATTACAACAAACATCCCACCTCAACAGTACAAACATCCATCAATCATGGCTGCTACTCCGGGTTTAGTATAACAGAGGATTGAAAATACTCAATGAGGAAGCCCCCGTACTCCCCCATATCAAAACCAATGGAAGTCCTCAATGACAACTTCCAAGGTTTCCAACCATATCAACTCGTAAAATGTGAGTAAAATGTACTCAATGAGGAAGCCCCCGTACTCCCCCATATCATCTCATCTGATGTATCATCACATCTCATCTCATCTGATGTATCATCACATCTCATCTCAAATCCGACCACTATTATACCAAACCCGGCAGCATATCACAACAACACACATCATCCAATACAATCACATCTCGCATCCAATCCAATCAAACTCATCTCAACAATCATGATTTCATATTATCATGCTTTCAATATCTCAATTATATCTCCACAATATATATATATAATATAAATATATATATAATATACCATTATATTTATATATACTGACTCTCACAACAATCATCAAACATCAAACAATATGTTAAGGAATCACCACAGAGTGTACTTACCTCTATTCATGCAAAAGCTCTGAATAAATCTATATCCTCGCCAAGAATCTGAAAAATGTAAAATTACGATCATGTCCCTCAAATTAACCAAAATTACGATTTTACCCCTAAACTTTCCAATTCTATCATTTACCCCCCAAAACAGTAATAATCACATACCGAGCTCCAACGATCTCCAAATCTCTCAAAGAAATATCCAATGTTCAGCGAACCTCTTAAGGACCACAACGACAGCTTCAGAACTTGCTGATACGTTTAACGAGTCAAGCGGGCCCCACCACGAAAATCGGACCCCACGACCAAAAATTGGGTCCCACACCCAGATACTTGTGACGGTGAAAATATATACCAAAACGCTCGTATAATCGAGAGCAACAATCTGGTGCAATCGGATTGCCGATCCAACGGTCGGATCTCAACTTCCAGTACAAATCCCGAATTACCGGTAGATATAAAACAGAAAACAACCAAATGATGTCGGATCAGGAAGTGACCACCGGCGTTGGAAAGATCTCGGCCTGAAAAGTGCCCACTCGCCGGAGGTGACGTCAGAAGTGATCGGAGGTGGCCGGAAATTTGCAGAAGAACCGGCGGCGAGTCGTTCCCTTCAAGCGGCGCGTGGAGGAGCGTCCGGCAGAGGATCAGCTCGATCTCAGCGGCTATGGAAAGCTGAAGGCGGCAGCTTTCTGGAGGTCCGGCGCGTGGTGGCTGATGGCCGGCGGTGAAGCGGCGGAGGCGGTTTGAAGTTGGCAGTGAGAGAGAGTGAGAGAAGAAAGAAGAAAGAAAAAATTAGGAGAGAGAGAAAGAAATTGAAAATGAAATCATTCATCCCCCACACGTTTTTTTTTTTATAGCCAAACACATTTTTTTTTTTTAGCCCCACTGCTATCTTATCAATTTTTTTTTTTATAAGGTATCACACCGTAGCTCTGATACCACTTGTTGTGAATAAACTCACACACGAGAGGAGAAAATGAGAGAAAATTCTTCTTTTATTATACGAACAAAAGAATTACAAAGCTTCCAATTCAAGCTTCACTAAAAACTCTCAAACTTCACTCAACTCTCTCACTCACAGATTTGGGATTCTGGGATGATGAACAATGGACTCAAGGCTCCATTTTATAGTGCCCAAGACGCGTGAACAGTGTCACACGTCTTGGACACGCTTTGCCAACTTTGCATGGTTGGCAAATGTTGCTTTCTACTTTTGGCGTTGGCTGCATGCATGACTTTTGTTCATGCTTTAGGCGCTGCAAGCTGGACTTCACAACACTTTTGCAGCAAAATGCACAGTTAAGGCCAAAAGTGGGCACACTGCAAGATTCTCCCAGCAAACTTCAAAATCAGACTCTACGTCGGAAATCTCCCCAGTACATTTGTCCATGAGAGTTACTTCTGACCTCGAGCGAGCTTGATCTGGTGTCCCGGAACATGAGCTCCTTTACAAAGCGGCAGAACGTGCCAGCCTTAAACTGGGGCCATGACACCGACCTAATTCCCAACCCTACCTTTGATGATACAGAGTAAATGATTATGAGGCAAGTCATTTACCAAGCATCCAAGCTACCTTAACCGCACACTTATCCTAATCACTGGAGAATGCATTAAAACCTGAAACTGCTTTCTTGCACAAAGCATGGATAAACACATCACAGTTCTTGCTCTGTCATTTGAAAATAAAAGATTCACTTGGAGGCAAGTAGCACATCGGTTGCCTATAAGTCACTTACCTTACACGAAAAGCAACTCCTAACATCAAGTCATGAGTAGAATAAACATTCATAAATCTCTCAGATACCTTCTACAAATCAATAGCAAGTCCTACTGTAACCCTCTTAAAGGAAAGAAGTGGTGAGGATAAATACACTAGAAATTAATCACATGCGCACCTTCCTTGTATTTCGAAAGATGATCTTCCCATTTTTCATCTTTTACTGAAATTGGTCCTCCAAGAAGAAAAACCTCTGCCACAAATCCAGCTGTAAAAATAAAGCAATTGATTGCAACAATCAGACCAACCAAGTCAAATAAAAAAAATATGGCAATTATACCATTGTCTCATATTTCAGTTGGACATTGGCCCCCAATGAGAAGCCTATAAGAGTAATAGGTCTGCAGCTTGAATGAAGGAGCTAAGTTATGACGTATGAGGCAATTGCTGGGTTATAAACATTCATTATAGAGGAGAAATGAGAGGAAAACTCTTATTTATTACACAAATAAAATAATTACAAAGCTTAAACCAAAGCTTTACATAAAACCTCTCAAACATTTTTTACTCTCTATTTAACTCTCTGGTTTCTGGGATATTTTAGAAATGTGATTTGGGCTCCTTTTTATAGTGTTAAAACGTGTGCTACAGTGCCACACGTTTTGGCAGTTGGCAAAATGTGTTGCCAACTTTCATCAACCTTCAGTTGGCCAGCTGAAATCTAACATCCATGCAAATTACAAGCATGCTGTAATCCAAAAAATCTCCCAATCGGTGAAGATTTTCCCTAAAATCTGAGCCGACCATAAATCCCCCAAACCGGATCCTCAAAAGGATCCACCCCTGGCTGCATCTGTATGACTGCCTACGTACCCTGAGTTGAGATCAAGCCAATCATAGTTCTCTGTTTCTCTCTGCTTTGACTATATGGAGAGTTTTGTCATCCCGGTTATGACATGACAGATTTCAAGTTTTTCATTCGGTAAAACTTTTGTGAACATATCAGCATCATTATCATCGGTGTGAATCTTTCTGAGTTCTAACAGCTTTGAACTCAGGACGTCCCGTATCCAGTGATACCTCACATCGATATGTTTTGACCTCGAGTGAAAAGTAGAATTTTTACCAAGGTAGATAGCACTCTGGCTATCACAGTACAAAATATACTTATCCTGCTTGAAACCCAATTCCTGGATAAATTTCTTCATCCAAAGTAATTCATTGCAAGCTTCCGTTATTGCAATGAATTCTGCCTCTGTTGTAGAAAGTGCAACACATCTCTGTAACATTGACTGTCATGCCACAGTTCCCCCTGAGAGAGTAATTAAATACCCCGAAGTAAACTTACATGTATCCATATCACCTGCCATATCTGAATTGGTGTAGCCCATTAACACTGGCTTGTTGCTTCCAAAACATAGTTTCATTTTGGATGTGCCTCGAAGATACCGCATTATCCATTTGACATCATTCCAGTGTTCTTTTCCTGGATTTGACATAAACCTGCTGACCAATCCAACTGCGTGTGCTAGGCCTGGTCTTGTGCACACCATGGCATACATGAGACTTCCCACTGCTGAGGTGTATGGAACCTATTCCATTTCCTCATTCTCTTTCTCAGTGGAGGGACTCTGTTTCGTACTCAGTCGAAAGTGGGTAGCAAGAGGAGTGATAACCGCTTTAGCCTTGTCCATCTGAAATCGTTGAAGTACATTCTTGATATACTCCTCATGTGACAAGTATAATTTATTGGCTTTTCGATCACGGCTGATCCTGATGCCAAGAATCTGTTTTGCTGGCCCCAAGTCTTTCATCTCAAAAGACTTACTCAATTGCTGCTTCAAATCATCAATCCTCGATTGATTCTGGCCAACTATCAACATATCATCTACATACAACAATAAGATGATAAAGTCATCGTCAGAAAATTTCTGAACGAAAACACAATGGTCTGAAGTAGTCTTCTTGTATCATTGCTCCCCCATAACTGACTCAAACTTCACGTACCACTATCTCGGTGCCTGTTTCAAACCATAGAGGCTTTTCCTGAGTCTGCACACATAGTCTTCTTTTCCTTTGACTCTGAAGCCTTATGGCTGCTCCATATAAATTTCTTCTTCCAGATCCCTATGAAGAAATGCGGTCTTGACATCCATCTGCTCGATCTCAAAGTCAAGACTTGCTACTAAGTTGAGTACCACTATGATGGATGACATCTTCACAACTGGATAAAATATTTCATCAAAGTCAATGCCTTTCCTCTGATTGAATCCCTTGACAACTAGTCTGGCTTTGTACCGGGGTTGTGAAGTGTGTTCTTGTTGCTTCACTTTGTACACCTATTTATTTTTCAAAGCCCGTTTGCCTTTTGGTAATTTCACCAACTCGAAAGTGTGATTGTCATGTAAAGACTTCATCTCATCTTGTATGGCTTCCTCCCACTTTTCCTTATTCTCTGTTTCCACAGCCTCTTTGTAGCTCTCGGGTTCTCTCCCGTCAGTAAGCAGCACATACTCATATGCAGCGTATTTCGTTGAAGGTCGCTTTTCTCTGTCAGACCTTCTATGTGGAACTGTTGGTGTAGCTTCTGGTACTGGTGGTTGATAATGATCATCATCTTTGGGAGCTTCAACACATGTACCTTTATGATTGGGAACCTCATCTTCAACATGTACTGGCACCAGTGTATGAGGTTCTGGATTCACATCAACATTTATGTATTATTGGGGCATTGTCTTTAGTTCTTTTCTGATATCTTCTATATTCTGATCTTCAACGAAGACAACATCTCGGCTTCTGATAATATTCTTCTCAACATGATCATATAGTTTGAAGCCGAAATCATACAGACCATAGCCAATAAAGACATATTGTCGCGTCTTTGCATCAAGTTTGGATCTCTCGTCCTTTATGATGTGTACAAATGCTTTGCACCCAAAGACATGTAAGTGTTCATATGACACTTCTTTTCTTGTCCAGACTTGATTAGAACATTACCTTTTAGTGCGACTGTTAGGGACATGTTCAAAACTTGCCTTGGTTGCTCAGTACCTCCCCCAAAATGTATTCGGTAGCTTGGCTTGTGAGAGCAATCTTATGACCCTTTCGCATAAGGTTCTGTTCATCATATCAGTTAGGCCATTCAGCTGAGGTGTCTTGGGAGGTGTCGTTTATGTCAGATTTCTTGAATCTGGTAGTATTGATCAAACGGACCTCTGTACTCTCCACCATTTTCTGTTCTGATGTATTTCAGTTTCTTGCAGGTTTCTCTCTCTACCAGGGCATGAAACTTCTTGAACACTCTCAACACTTGATCTTTCGACTTCAAGGTGTATACCCATATCTTCCTTGAATGATCATCTATAAATGTCATAAAATAAAGTGACCCATCAAGTGTTATTGTCTGCATCAGACTACATACATCTGAATGTATGAGATCAAGTACCTCCTGTTTTCGTTGAGGCGGGGAGCTCTGGAAGGACACTTTGTTCTGCTTTCCAGCCATGCAATGTTCACACTTCAATAAGTGTAAGTTCTTTAATCCGGGAAGAACATTCCGTCTGCGTAGTACTTACATCCCCGTTTGACTCATATTATCGAGCTTTTTATGTCATAGTTCGGCTGCCTCATCACCGTTGACTGTATTTATGCTGCCATTGGAACGTTTAGCGTGCATCAAATACAGTGTTGAATCTTTCTTACCTCGTGATATCACCATTGATCATTTAGTGAGTTTTCATGTGCCGTCACTAAAGGTGCTGCAGAAGCCTTCATCATCTAGTTTGCCTGTTGAGATCAGGTTTAACCGGATATCTGGAATGTGCTTGACTCCCTTCAACACTAGCCTTGTCATATTGTCTGTTTCAAGACAGATGTCTCCAATACCGACGGCTTTGGAATGTCTGTCATTCCTCATCCTTACAGCACTATAGTCGTCTGGTGTGTAAGATGAAAATAAGTCTTTGCGAGATGTGGCGTGTATGGAGGCGCCACTATCTATCACCAACTGGTCTCGTGGCTGACAAGATTCACAATATTTTCTTCGTAAATAATGAAGAATTCTTTGGAGATTTTGTCAGTGGTGGCAGTAGCAATTCTTTCTTGGTTAGAGTCACTATCACTTCTGTTGTTGTCTCTGGACTGCTCGTTCTTCAATTTGTAGCAATCCTTCTTCATATGGCCTTTCTTTTTACAATGAAAACATTTTATATCTCTCGTTCTTGATTTACCCCGGTATTTGTCTGATTTACCTAGTCCTCGGTTTTTACTCCTCCCCATTCTATTAGTCTTCTCAGTCACTAAAGCTTCTGAGGTTGAGGCTGATGCTGACCCTTGCATTCTCGTCTTCTTTTCTTCCTTGAAGATTTTGGTTTTTGCCATCTCCAGTTTGACTCTGCCATCTGAGGCTGAATTTATCACAGTAGATCTAAACGTTTCCAAAAATTCTGGCAACGTATTTAGGAGTATTAAATCATTTACCTCATCACCGAAGTCTATTACCAATCCGGACAATTCTTTCATGGTGCCGAAGAAATCATTGATATGGTCCGCCACAACTATACCTTCATCGTATTTCAACCCCACCATCTTCTTGATGTAGTACATCTTGTTGTTGCCAATCTTTGCTCGAAAAACCTCCTCCAGCTTTCTCCATACGACACGTGTATTAGTATCTTCACTAAAATGGTTCACTATACTATCGTCGATCCACTGATGAATAGTACTACATGTCTTCTGGTGAAGATTATTCCACTTTTCGTCGGACATTGCTTCTGGTTTCTGCTCCAGAAATACTGATCCATCATAGTCCTTCACATATAGAAGGTCTTTATCCTTCTTCTCCATGTGAATGATTGGTGCTTGTTAACAAAATCATTTTTCCATTGCCCCCATCCATTATAAAAATTCAAAGCAGAATTTCAAAAAACGAAGCTCACCGTTGCGTCCGTAATGGTAAAAAATGGTGGCAATGACACTTCGTTTATCAAAATCCGACATGGGACCAAAATGCAAATTTTCAGAAGTTATAGGGGTCAAAATATTATTTCTGAAAGTTCAGGGGCCAAAATATAATTTCTAGAAAGTATAGGGACCTTTCTGAAATTTATCAAAATTTTTGCTGATGTGCCACTGGTTCTGACGTGTCAGACACGTGTCGCTGACGTGGCAGCTGACTGGATGACACGTGGCTGCTGACTAGACTGATGACATGTCGTGCTGACTGTGCGTGACCGCTGATGTGGCGGCTGACTGGATGATGATGTGGCAGCTGACACAGCGTCTTCAACCTTCAGCAGGTGCGTGAAGCGCGTGGCACGAGTGGCAACGGGTGGGACAGGCTCTATTTGGTGCGTGTGGATTCAGCGGACCTCCGTTCGATCGCCGAAAAATACCACCGTGCTCGTCTCGTCGTGAAAAAACCGATGGTATGCTCAAAATGATTTTTAACAACTTTCGTCGGAACCGATTTTCTGAACCGAAGTTTTGTTTCTGAGTTTCGGGATCCCTCCGTGTAACCTTAGCTCTCTGATACCACTTGTTGTATTATAAACAATCACTATAAATGAGAAATGAGAGGAAAACTATTTTTTATTACACAAATAAAAGAATTACAAAACTTAAACCAAAGATTTACAAAAAACCTCTCAACAATAAGATTAAAAGCAAAAAAAAAAAAATGAATTGAGGATTATTTGCACCCGTTTCCTTATGATCCCTTAATCAAAACTTCAGCGAGCAGTTTACCATCTTTGTCAGATCTGAAATTGAAGAGAAATAGTTTATAACACAATCATGGTAAAGTTATAGAGTTAGCGCGGAAACATCCATATGACTGAAATTTAAACTTTTCTTCTAAAATCACTTTATGTCGTTGTTGATGTAAACAAATATAAATAATATCTAATAATAATAAAATATATCTTGATATGTTTATTAATTTTCTTGAGTCTTTTGAATATTCTCCTTGATTTTTCTTTTGCACTAGTGCACCAAGCGTTACACCTTTTATTGACACACTATCACTCATCTACGAACAAATTGCTCTCACTTTTGAGAACAAAAGAAAAAACTCATTTTCTTTTCTAGGATGTTAAAGTCTTAGATTGGATCTCCAAAAGACAAATTTTCCTGTAACAAACAAGAGAGGAAAAATATTTCACAAGTTTTGGCCAAGAGGAGTAATTGTTGCTCTTGGTCGAATTTTACCCATTATTTATTAGGGGTGATCACAGTTTCGGGTCAAATCGTAACCCGACCCGAACAGCACCGCGCGGTTTGAAAAAAAATTAAAAATAATTTCGGGTCAATCGGAACCAAACCGTAAATTTCGGATCGGTATGCGGTTTTGACCCAACTGCGACCCGAACCGCCCAAAACTGCAAATTTTGACGCAAACCGCGACCCGAACCGCCTAAACCGCCGACCCGCGTTCAAATTAGATATTATTTTATATTTTTCTTCTTTTTAACCATGCAATTTAAGATATTTAATGATCATATGACAATATGCAATGTATAAATGAAAATTAGGTATTTTTTCTCTTCAATTATTATGTGAAAACACACAAAATTTCCTTTAAAAAATTTATAATCCAAACCGCCGACCCGAACCGCCCAAATCGCTAAACCGCCAACCCGAACCGCCGTGGTTTTCCTTATCAAATTTGTGATTTCGGTTTCGAATTTCTCAAACCGCCAACCCGCGCGGTTTGAAGTGAAAAATGAAAAAACCGACCCGAACCGCACCGCGAACACCCCTATTATTTATAGGGTGAGATTGCTTTGTTGTATCCCAATATAACAACGACACTCCAAGATCTTTCCAAATCAAATTATGTCTCTTAAAGGTTCTTTCCAAAATAAATTATGAAACTTAATCAAATTATGAATCTTAATTAAATAAAGACTTCCACTAAATAAAGCCTAATAGATTATATATTATTTTGGCCCAATAATTAATTAATTAATTAATAATTAATTAAAATTATATTTAATTTAATTTAATTTATTTAATATAAATATCAAATATTTGTTTAAATAATTATATCTAAATTGTATATTTCGAATTTATTAATTAAATTAATATTTACGAAATATCTCTATTATCCTAATCCAATTACGAAACCCAAAAATTGTAATAGGTCAGTTAATCCCTTATAAATTTCAATTCAACTGGAAGTCTGAAATAAATGTCAACCAACAAAGTTCATCAACTTGTATGAAATGGAGTCACAAACATTAGTGACGTTAAAGTTAAGAATCACAAACAAAAAAAAAAGCGCAAATCCTATTTCTTTGCTAATCCAAGCATTTTAACACAATGCCTCACTTGTGAAGAAACTTCAGAAGTTTCCTTGGAATCATGCCTCGCTTGGTCATTGAGTCCTAATTTCTAATTTCAGTTGTTATTGTAATTGAGATCAATATTACCGCGACCGAGATCAATGTGATTGTGACCGAGATTGAAATACTAATTTCTAGTTTCAATTGATTGAGAATTTTTTTATGAAAAATTATAGTCAAATGCAATATGATTTTATAGGTGTTTATTAATCGTAAATCTCACGTTTGAGAAGAAAAATATATTCAATTTAGTGAAAATCATTAGAGGTGTGCAGTATATGCAACGTATAATTTTGGGGCTGATTTCGACTAACTGAATAGATGATTGTTGATGAACGCTATAGATATGCATGTCAAGTGAGTGTAGAATTTCACAGATTATGATTTGGAGTTCAAATGAAGTTTTTGTTAGTTTTTAATTATTATTTTTTTAATGAAAGTTGTTATTTTACAAAAGTTTATATCAATTATCACAAGAAAAATAATGTTGCATAATTTTGGTGAATCGTTTTTAGTAAATCCTTTAACTGTGTATTTCATATATCTATATAATAAAGGAGAATGATGTTGGAGGAAAGAGAGTGTATCCAACGGCTCTCTTTATGTGGCTTAATTGACGGCCCAGATCATTTCATTGGTAATTGGAGGAAAGAGAGTGAATTGATTGATGGAAATGATAAAAAATTTTCAAATTTTCAAATTAAAAAATAGAAAGTTAAAATAAAATCATTTAATTAAAAAATAAAATCATTTAATTCTGTAACACCATGCCGTAGGAACGGACAAATACTGTAACACCGTGCCGTAGGCACATGTATCATTTAATTAAAAAATAAAATCATTTAATTCTGTAATACCGTGCCGTAGGTACGAGCAAATACTGTAACACCGTGCCGTAGGCACGAGCCAAATACTGTAATACCGTGCCATAGGCACGGGCAAAAACTAGTATATATATACGTGTGTGTGTTTATGAACAATTAATATAAATAAATTAATGTGAATTTATGTCATTAATTAGTCAAGATTAAACAAATATTCGTTTAGAATTCATTTATTAAACAAATTGAATACAAATTATGATATTAAGATTTGTTCAGTAAATCAATAAAATACGAATATATCATATTTTGATTCGATATAAATTTAATTCATCAATTCTACACAAATTTGATTAGTCAATATAAAAATCACATAATATAAACAAATTACCACAAGGGCATCGGAGGCTAATTCTGAAAACTGGAGGGTAACACAAAATTTAAGCAAAACCTCAGAGGTACCACTAAAAAATTCCCAATAAAAAATAATAAACAATTGGGTCTGCCTGAACAATTTTAAAAGCCTAAATCTCATCCAAAACAAAATCAGTACTCACACTTTACAGACCTAATCTCATCTGAACGTCCCGCACCTCGCACGCCGACACAAAGACCTAATCTCCAAGCCGCCGCACGTGGCACGCCGCCGGGCTCACGCATCGCTTTTGCCTTTTATCTTCTCTGGTACTGTCTTTTTAAATTGCGCATGGCTTTCTTTTTATTTTATTTTTTATTGTTAACGAATTTGGATGAAACGGGTTTTTGTTCAATTTCAGTGGGAGTTCAAATAAAAATAGTGGGCGTGATTTTTTAGTGAGGATTATAAATTAATGAATCTTGCATATGGGTTATTTGAAGTAAATTGTGAATAATGCAGTAAGGGTAGTTCGATTTAATCGTTATTAGTATGAAAAATGACATGATTACTTAATATGATACACTGAATTTTAGATGGATTGATATTGTTGTTTGTTAACGAGAAAAGCTTATTTGAATACTATTACAAAGCTCCCTTGTGATAATAAGGTTTAGTTTACAGATTGATAATAAAGACGTCAATAGCTCAGCCTTGAACCCTTTACACTCCTTTGACCTTCGCCAGTCTGTAAAACAAATGGGCAAGAAGAAGAAATTCATTGACAAGAAAAAAGCGGCGACTTTCCAATTACTTGCCCGTGATTCCTCTGATCCCAATTTCGACGAAACAATACCCGGCAATGACCGAGTCTTTGTCCGAGTCGACAACAATCCCTACTCAGTCAACACCTTAGATGACAATCACGATGATTCCAGTTCTATATTCGCTGATGCTCCTGATGACAATGATGATGAAGGCGAATCTAGTAGGCCTGCTGGAACGGCGCCGCTGCCAGAGCATATAAGGAAAGAAATTTTGGAGCTAGGGTTTCCTGATGATGGCTATAACTATTTAACCCATTTAAGAGAAATTAAAAATACTGGCGGTGGCTCCACCTTTTATGAAAACCCTAAATCCAGGCTCGATCAGCTCCCGCGTGATATCAAGGTTTGTTAATTTTTTTAGCTTTAAATTGTTTTTTTAGTTATTGAGTTAGGACCATTTGTTTGTTTAATTAATTAAAATCATTTGTAGGCTTATGATGCTTCAAGAGTTAATATTGCTGAAGTGAAAAATGAGAATGAGGCTGATGAGAAGTCTATTTATGGTGTGGCGTCGAAGACAGTTAATATTAAGGTTCAGAGAGCAGTTGATCCTGAAGTGGCAGCATTGCTTGATGATAGTGATTTGTCGCGGTTTGGTTCTGATGTTGAGGATTTGGAAGAGGATTTTATTTTACAGGCGAATCGTCCTGAAGAAGGGGTAAATTTAGGGATTGATGAGAAGTTGAAATTGGTTGAGGAATCTAAAGTAGTTGATGAAGTAATTGATGACGACGACGACGATGAGTATCTTGTTTTGGGCAATGGACATTATGCGGTTCAAGGAATAAATCATGTGTTGGAGGAAGCAAAAGATGATGGTGTGGCTGAGAAGCCACAAGTTCGCCGACTTCTGGATGAGCAATTTGATTTGGTGAGACTATTACATATAGCTACTTTTTTTTTCTTTTTTTTTTTTAATTTTCTGAATGGATTTTATTTTATTTTTGATTGTGAAGTTTTCATGATGAGGCAGCCGAGTGCTCATTTCTCAATTGATGCATTTAGATAATTTTTATATGGCTTGGAACTCATTACTGTTCTGTACTCTCACTTCTTTGTCATGTTGAGCTTTAAGACTCATCAGCACAGGAAAATAGCCTTAGGAAATGAAACTTTTTCAGTCAGTTGAGTCATGACTTATGCGGACTATCAGCTATTGTCTTACAGCTATTGTCTTCAAATTCATTTTAGGGTAGTATCCCACTTTAGATTCTTCATATCTTTATTCATTGAATGGTTTCAATTAACTTATAAGGGAAAATCAGACGGTTGGTTTATTTGATCGCAACCAAAACATACTGGCTGTAAAACTTGCTCAAATGCTAAAATTCATCCCAGTCACAAAGTTTGAACTTTGAAATGTATATGAGCATCTACCACTCTACCAGTTCCTATGTATTCTGATGTTTATTATCGCTTCTCTCAGCACATTGAGTAATTTATTTCTTAAGTCATCTTCCTGGTTTATGTGTCTTTAACAATCAACTCTAAAGCTTAAGTTAGGTTTCGTCAATTTTTTTGTATAATTAGGACAATAACTCTATTGATTTTGCCTTTCTACATTAATTTTCTTTCATATCTGACACTGCTTTGTTTGTTACAGCTTGAATGTCAAGAATATGGCACTGGTAGTGACGACGATGATGATGGTGACATAGCTGACGAAGAGGAATCTCTTGCAAATAAGCTCAAGCATGTACTTAATCACCATGTAACAGACAAATTGGAAATTGATGATGACTATAAAGTTCCAGCACATGATGTAATTCGTCGTTGTGTGGAGTATGCTGAAAAGTATGAAAATGAAAACAAAGAAGAAGAGGTAATTATTGTGCAGGAAAGTAGCGACGAGTCAGAAAAGTGGGATTGTGAGACCATCGTTTCTACATATTCAAATCTTGATAACCACCCAGCGAAAATTGAAACTCCTGGGTTAGCAAGAAAGAAAAAGTTGGCTGAAACTGTCTCTGCAGCCTTGAGTGCATCCAGTCATATCATATCCCTTCGAGGAAAGGAGAAGCTACCTGTGGACTTTCTGCCTTGTAGTCGGAAAGCTGCTACAGAAAAAGTGAGGCCTTTGAGTGCCCTGAAATCTGAACAGCAGAAGAGGAAGCAGCATGGCCAAGAATCGAAGGAGGAGAAGAAAGAACGGAAGGTATTTGTTTGTTACTCCATATTTCTGTGTATTTCAAGATGTTGACTTTGCGATGGTATTGTTTGTGGACAGTCTTCTTGCTTGTTTCAAGATGCTTGCAAACTTTCAAGTATTCTTAGGTTTATGCTATCTATCAATGTACTCTGTGTGGTTCAACAAGTACATGTTCTGCATGCAGGCTGCTGTGAAGGAGGAACGACGTGAAGCTCGGCGAGCTAAAAAAGAAATGAAGGAGCTGTATCGGTGTGAAGCACAGCGTGCCCAAAAGGTTGCTGCCATATCTTGTCCGTCTTCCATCCGTCTGATGTAAGTATTATGTTCATCAAATGTTCTTCAATTTATTGGAATTGCATCATTAATTAGAAATTTAGATGAATATTCTTTTTGATTCTTTAATGTTTCAAGTTCAAAGTTCAAACAATATTGTGTTTGTGAAGCTTGATTGAATAATGCTGTGATAATCAATTGATTGAATATTGAATTCTCATTTGTTTTGAAATAGGTAAAATTTGACATCAGAAAGTCGATTAAGGCAGTGAGATCGTCCATCAAGTTTTTCATTTTGGTTGATGCTGATTCTGAAACATTTGGATTACAACTGCAATAATCTACTTCAATGTTTTATAAGCTGAGGCACCATATGTCTAGTCATCCTTGATTGCAGTCCATTATGTAGCATCCGTTCAGAAAGTTGATCGCGCTTTTTTAGTTTGATATCTAAATCATGTTTTTAGGTTTCTGTAAGACCTGCAAATGGATTAGTAGAATTGCTGTAGCCCGTGATGTAACTCGTTCGTCACTTTTTTTCCTGTTGTTGAAATATATGCATATTTATCAATATAGCCGTACATACTTTTGCCATAGAATTATTTATTCATTGTATCTTTGCAATTAGATAATAATCTCCTGTGCTTATCTTGGTACACATATCTATCAATTTTTATATACTTTTTTTACAATGGAAGATATGGGATTTACTCCAAGAAGGGTAGATAGATGTTCCCTTATAATGTCTGTTCATAGTATAGAATTTGCTCTGTTAATAGGCTGAATCCGTTCCCAGATGAAACCTAAGTATAATTTATTAAAGAAAAAAAGTATGGGAAAATCTTTTACAAGCAAAATATAGAAGTATCCGTAGCGTACAAGTACATATATGGCAACTGTGTAAATACTTGAAAAAATAAAATTGCTGGTTTGATTATGAAAGTAAGAGTGCAGGCAATTTAGCAGTATTGTGGAAAGGGAACTCAGTATGAATTTGGAGGAGAAGTGCTACTGCTACATGATTTTTCTGGGTGAGGAACTGGGGCAGCATAGCCTCCTCTAGATATCGGTGTCGGGTTCCAGGTACCATAATCTCCAAAACTCGGATCGATCTGGTAGTACTTATTGCTTCCCTGCTTCCAGCCCTCGAGCGGATGGCGGGGAGGTGATGCTGCTGCTGCTGAATCTGACAGCATTGGTGAAGAAGATGATGATGATACTGTTAATATCAAGGGGAACAGTGTCAATATAATTAGCATGAACATGCATATTATGTGCCCAACTAACCTCTCACTTGAACTTGACATGCCCATGTTGTGCATTTTGTGCATCCTTTTTTATCTTTAAATTCAATCTTTATTGAAAGCTTCTAAATTTGTCTTGTGTTTTGTCCAGCAACTAACCCCATTACTTATTTTAATTGTAGTTTATTTATGTTAATTTGAAGATAACAGCTGTCTTATCTTGGCCAGAAACAGTGTTTGAATTAAATTGATCCTTCTCAGCACACGAAATAGATGATAATGCATCATGAGTTTGTAATGTGTCAATTGCCGTTTGATTGTCAAACAGGAGCGATCTTACAGTGGTCTCAAAGAAAGAGGTGTAGTTGGGAGTTCCGTATTTAAATTGGTGGAAAAATCTGAATAAAAATTAAATTTGTGTCACGCTTATTTAATTTCTCATCAGTCATCAGGATTTTAAACATAAATCATAATACAATCTTACACCATAACTCTCTTGTTGTATGAAAATCGGCTATTGATTCAGTCCAAAATTAGCCTATTGGGCTTTCCTCTTTAAACTTTTTGGGCCCATTAGGCTTTGCTATTCACTTACTTTCTCTACTCAAGAAGCCCATCCAAAGGAGCAAAAAGGAAAAAAAAGATATTCCGTTGCCGGGACTTGAACCCGGGTCTTTCGGGTGAGAGCCGAATATCCTAACCAACTAGACTACAACGGATTCGACGATCAATGTCCATCACTGATATCCTCTAGAAGAAAAAAACAGGGATGAACAGGTTGTAAAATCAAAAAAATGTCTTTTTTTTTAAATCGTGCGGCCAAACCACCGAACTCGAGTTTAAATGGATCAGATGAAATATCATTAAGTCACAGTCTCTTACGAAAAATACATCTTCTGGATTTGAACCTAGAATCTGACAACCAAATCTTAAATTTTTCCAACAAACCGGGGCAAAAAAAAAAAAAAAAATGTGTCTTGTTCAACTTTTGTTCTATGGTTGTAAACAATTCATCCTATTTGTTGATATTTGTTCACTATATGAACAACATGTTTTAAGAGATAATAGTATGGGTAAGTACGCAAGTGCACTTATATTTTATCCCTTTGTTTACTTTAAGACTCGAACTCAACTCCACTACCTCCTTAGGACTAGATACCCATCGCATAAATACTGAGATTCCATCTTTCTATTACTTGTCCAGTATAATTTATCCTCTCCCATTCCCCCCAGTCGCTGTATGTTATAAAATATCAAGCAGGAAGAAGCAGTAGTCCTACATCTGTGATAAATTAGCTAATAAAAAATTTGTCTAGAAAGTAATTATTTGAAAATTAAAAGAAAAAAAGGAAATAGAAAATATGGCAGCATCTATTGAAACTAATGGGTGGCAAGCAATGATGAGGGTGCTGCTGTCATAATGAGCAACACATCCGTTATAATTTCCATCAATCATGACATGCATGTGATTAGCTAACCTTAGTTTGATTAATTTGTCTGTCACCTTTGTCATTAACAGTTAAAAGGTCCATTTTTTTTTTTTTGGCGTGATTGCAGTTGTTCTTGGAATGGGCAGAACATATATTAACCTTTAATAATTGAAGTGGTAAAAAAAAATAAAAAAGAGTTTCCGTTGCCGGGACTTGAACCCGGGTCTTTCGGGTGAGAGCCGAATATCCTAACCAACTAGACTACAACGGATTATGTTAAGCTCTTACTATGAAATTTTTATGAAAGATGAGGATTCAAGGAATGATGTAAGCTGAGAATTCAAATCCCAAAGCGCTACTCTTTGTGGATGATATCTCTCTACCGCTATCTTATAGGCTGGTTCGTCTAAGCCCAGCTCAAGGAGTAAGTATTTGGTGTAATAATGGTATGGATGACGTAGTATCACCAATTATTTAAAAAAAAACATGTTTAATTTTCTTCCTATTTTTTAGTTGTTTTTTGATATTTTAGCACGCGTGGTAAAAGATGATTGGCTTGTTGCATGAATGACGTGATACCACTGTTGCACCAAAGATTTTCTCCGGCTCAAGGGAAAAAATACAAGTGAGGCTTCTTTTGAACACTATTATATGAATACTTGTTCAATAATAATTTAGTCAGAAAAAAATGACAAATAAATAAAGATAAATTTCAGTTTGACTGGTAAAAAAGAGTATAAGTTGACAATTTCCCCCAATAATCTATTGAGAAATCTATACACCACGATCCTTTTCTCTGTCCTGCAAAAATTTTCCAGCATAAACTACTTTCCCCAACTTTCCCACTTTACAAAAGATGAAAAATCCAAGCATCAATTGGCAGATTTGTAACTCCACCAGAAAAACAAGTCTGACTGATTTATATCGTAACATCTCTTTTTCCTTGTGTTCGAACTCATACATTAATCCGTAATTGCTCTAGTCATGACACAAGCTTGTTCAATAACTTAGGGTGACAGGAAAGAATCTGGTTTCTTAGCTAGCCTACCTCTTACTCTCAGATTATGCATCGCATAGTTTGGCTGCTTCGGGGTAAAATAACCCGAAAGAACATAAGGCCATAACGGTATAGCTACAAAAACAGTCAATCCCTTCCTAAATAACTTAACTTGTCACCATATTGCATCATCCTGGCTGGTATAATATATAGGGTAGCATCAATTAGTAAGGAGAATGGTTATCAATTAATCACAGAGGGAATGTAAATGTTACGAAATAAATTAAATAATCACCATTAACTCCAGGCTACTATTAAAGAGGGCAGTATATGCTCAACCAAAAAGTAATCACAGTTAACTTCAGAGTTCAGACAATCAACTTGCAGTGAGAAAAAAACACAAGGAAGAAAAACAAGTAGGCAGCTGCAGAAGAGCAATAATTCGCTGCATGGTCAGTAAGTCACTTCCAAAAGCAAAATTGATAAACTTCTAAACATCTACAAAATTAACCTTCCCATATCTCATCTACATAAAAGAATTACATAATTTTTTCCATTCATATACAGAAAGGAATTACATGATTTTTCCTTTCAATATTTTCGGAAAATTCAAATTTCACACATCTAATAGATGATAGAAAATAAACACAACAAATTGGGGAATGAACAGAGGATCACAATATGTTAAAGGAAATATACATCTCATGTATGCAAAAATTACAAAGAGAATAATTTCTTCAATAGCTGTCACGAAACAAGAACATCAGAGCAACTAGTTGAAATGATTTATTGTACAACGGCATGCTTACCCACTAAACACATACATGAGCACTATTTTCACACTGAACATCTAAATTCACATCACATGAAGGAATAATACAAGATCAACCCAAGGAGAGAAGTGGCAGCCAACTAGCTATGGAGCATTATGGGATTGTGAAGTAAAGCAAATGCACTTATCTTTCATTGCCTCAGCCTCACTGACGTACTCTTTAAATTTGTATTCATCCTGCTTAAAGGAGGGTGGCACCTTTCCCTCACTGTAGCATTGATTACATAAACTAAAATGAGATTTTATCTCCTTGAAGCGAGAGCCAATAATTGGATAGCGACAAACTGAGCAAACAAGGCGTCCATGGCGATTCCTATCCCCAGTTTCAAGCTTCATCAGAGTAGACATGATGCCAAATCCCCAATCCAGATCATCAAACATGACAAGAAACTCACTGAAAGATACCATTGAAGAATCTACCTCTCCATGGACCTCCATCATTTCACTAACCCCATGAGAAGGAATATAAACAGCCCTCAATAATTTTATGTATCCAGCAGCATCAAACTTTCTAACATGTGAACCCCCTTCATTAACAGGACGCCACAGAAGTGCATCAAAGGCAATTCGTTTCCGCTTTTCCGGAGAACCACAACAAATCGGTGCAAGGACAGCATAAAACATGCCCAAGTCCACCCTGCCCGAGCCTGTTTCATCCAAGACAGAGAGGATCCTCTCATTTATTACTTTGACAGCTCCTTGGAAAGTTTCAGGCTTTAAGAAATTAAGGAACTTGCGGAGAATTTCCTCCAAATTAGGCTTACGTATGGATTTCTGAGGACCACCACCTCCGGAATAAGACACTGGTACATCGTTTTCACTCATTTCTTTCTTGAGAAGCTCCACATCACAACGACTCAACCTAGTAACTTTCTGGAAAGCCCTAATTTGAAGAGCATTTGCTAAATCCTGCCTCAGAGTAGTCCTCTCACCAACAGTCTTGAATTTTGAGGGTTCTACAATTGCAAAAGCCCCTTCCCCATTGGTACCTCCATTACCCTTCGCTTTCTTTTTCTGTAATTGCTTCAGATGTGATACTGCATCATGCAACTCAACCCTATTCGTCATTTTCAAAGCTTCCTTCAATGCTTTCTTTGCCTCTTCAGTTTCTCCGACCCCCAGCAATGAGACGGCCTTGTTGAGTTGTGCCCGCCAATGGTTTGGCCACACTGCTAAAACCCGAGTATACATCTCAGAAGCTCTCTGAAACCTACCCAAATCCATGTAAAGCCCACCCAAGTTGTATAAAGCATCTACATGACCAGGCTTCAAATCAATAGCTTTTTGGAATACCTCAATTGCCCTCTCATCCTCACCCATGGCATGCAAAGCTGATGCTAAATCACAATGTGCATCTGCATAATCTGGTTTCATAAAAATAGCCTCTTCTAACGCTTTAACAGCTGCCCTATATTCTCCCACCCCAAAAAGTGCACTACCCAATAACTTCAAAGCTCTAAAATGAGTTGGACAAAGAATTGCAGCTTCTCTATAATACTCACATGCACTTAAAACCATACCTTCACCTTCAAGTGCAATCCCGAGGTTGACATAAATCTGAGGAAGCAAGTAAGCCCATTGATTACCACCCGTCTCAGCCGCCTCCAAAGCCAACAAGTACTCCTCTTTTGCCTCTCTATATCTCCCTAGAGCATACAGACAATTCCCAGCTCTAAAATGTGGCCTAACATCTGTTGGTTGCAATTCACAAGCCCTTTTAAAACTTACCAAAGCCTCTCTAAACAATTGGTGCTCATACAAAACTCTACCAATAGCCATATGGCCATCAAAAGCTTCTTCTCTAGACCTAGCCCCATCTGCTCTATTTCTCAAAACCCCCAATTCCTTCACAAAAACAGCATAATCATGTGTCGATTCTTCCCAAAATACCCCCTTTTCTGATATTTCAGCTGATGTTCCCAATTCTCTAGACCACCCAGCATCTGAAAAAGCATCAGAATTCTCACCTTTCAATTTTCCATCTTTCGCCTGCTTCGCTTTCAACCTCTTCACCAAAATCTCCAAATCATCCACAATCTTCCACGTATCATCGAACACTATCCCGTGATTGGGCGAAACCGCCCAAGCCGCGGTTCTTTGTTTCTTCTGTGACTCAATTGCCCTCTCATCAACAATTGAAGACGAAGAAGCTTCAGAAACCATCGACAGCCCTTTATTTTCATCCAAATTGAGCCCTAATGCATCGAAGTCTCTGTCGACGTCACCGGCACCGTCGTCGTAGGTCCGTAACAAACCGTCGTAAGTTAAACCCTTTTCCCCGTCGATGAACTCGCCATAAGTACGGAACACTTCGTCGAGAATCGCGTTGATTTGTTCATCGCTGAATTTGACTCTAGGGTTTACGGCAACCACTAAAGCAGCCATTTCTTCTCTATTAAGGCCACCGTCGTGGTTCCCGTCGAATTGTTGAAAAATTCTTTTCACTTTCTCTGATCTGCTCCCTCTCGTAGTCATTTTTTTCCCCGGCTTGGTTTTCCTAGGGTTTGTTTGATTGCGAAAGAGTAGTAGTAGATGAGAGAATATTAGAAGGAAAAAGGTTTTAAAATTTTAATTGAGTTTAAATTATGAAATGAAACCCTAATTCATTTCAATTGTTGATCATAATTATAATTACGATAGCTTAATTTTGGATTTTGTTGGATCTGATTTCTGAAGCAGAGAGGACTCTCTCATGATCTCACTAATTCTCTCTCTCTCTCTCTCTTATTTTTTTTATTTTTTTTTTTTTTTGCGTTTATTTGTGACCTACTGACTTTTGACTTGCATAGGCTGAACTGGGAGAAAAACTTATATACAATACACACGTCTTTTAGTATTTTATTTTTATTTTTATTTTTATTTTTTTTTTAAATAATTGAACATATATTATTTATTAATTAAATGATCCAATGAGGATTTGCCAGATGGATTCAGTGATGTTGTTTGAGTTACGACTTAATACGAGTGAAATATTCCAAAAGATTTACAAGTCCCGACTTACGACGTTTATGACATTAATAGCTTTTGTTATTTCTATTCCATTCGGCAAACGCCTCCTTGGTATATAATAAGTTGTTGACGTTCTTAATTTTTTTTATTATTACTTTTTGAGCTGAGATTATGTCGTTTTTAATCTTCTGTCTACTACTCAACGAACTTTGTTTGCTATTTTCTACATCCTATATACTTACTATGTACTAATTAAATAACACTTATTTCATGGGGCTCTCTTTTTGAAATTGATCAAATATAGTTTGATACGAAGATAAAAAATATTTAAAATATATTGTGCGTATGTGTCTATTTTTATATTCGTTTTATGTTGCTGTCGGGTTTCCGTACGAAAATTTCGTACGGATATATCACAAAATATCCGTATTATGCGGTGTATTCACACGAAAAAAATCGTGTGGACGCTTGCATCTAATAATATATATATATTATTGAATTATTATACGAATATTTTTGTAAAATAGAATTTTTCGTGAGAACTGATATCCACATATGGAATTGTTGAAAATGTGCATGGAGACAAATTGCACCGAAAGCAAGCTTAGCTTGCGTGCAGACCAAAGACGTGTGAAGGTTTTGGCAGCCAACTCATGCAACGCGTGAAGCAAAACGTGTTGCAACAGTGCACACATTTTGCTTCACTATAAATTTGAGCCTTAGGATCATTGTTATGGTATCCTAGAAATCCTAAATTGAGAGAATAGAGAGTAAAGAGGGTTTATAGGTTTTTTGTAAAGTTTTTTGTATAAAGTTTTGTAATTCTTTTGTGGTGTAATAAAAGAAGAGTTTTCCTCTCACATCTCCTCTATTGTGTGTGTGTCTTTATTGGCTATGGTCATGATGATTTCAGATACAAATTGTATGATCTTGTGGAGAAGAAGATCGTCAAGAGCTGAGATGTTGTCTTTGTTGAAAACCAGACCATAGAGGATATCCGGAAGGAGATGGAGACAATGCCCCAGCAATACAGAGATGTGAATCCAGAACCTCACACACCGGTGCCAGTACGAGTTGAAGATGAGGTTCCCAGACATGAGGGTACAGGTGATGAAGCTCCCAGAGATGATGATCATGATCAACCACCAGTACCAGAAGCTACACCAACAGTTCTACAAAAAAAGGTCTAACAGAGAGAGGCGACCTTCAACCAAATACTCTGTACATGAGTATGTGCTGCTTACTGACGGGGGAGAATCCGAGAGCTACCAGGAGGCTGTGGAAACAGAGGACAAAGAAAAGTGGGAGGAAGTCATGCAAGATGAGATAAAATATTTGCATGACAATCACACTTTTGAGTTGGTGAAGTTGCCAAGAGGCAAAAGGGCTTTGAAGAACAAATGGGTGTACAGGGTGAAGCAACAAGAGTACACTTCACAACCTCGGTACAAAGCCAGGCTAGTCGTCAATGGATTCAATCAGAGAAAAGGCATTGACTTCGATGAAATATTCTCTCCAGTTGTGAATATGTCATCCATCAGAGTGGTACTCAGCTTAGCAGCAAGCCTCGACCTGGAAGTTGAGCAGATGGATGTCAAGACCGCATTTCTTCACGGAGATCTGGAAGAAGAAATTTACATGGAGCAACCAGAAGGCTTCAGAGTCAGAGGGAAAGATGACTATGTTTGCAGACTCTGGAAAAGCCTATACGGTTTGAAACAGGCACCGAGACAGTGGTACGTGAAGTTTGAGTCAGTTATGGCGGAGCATGGATACAAGAAGACCACTTCAGACCATTGTATTTTCGTTCAGAAGTTTTCTGACGATGACTTTATCATCTTACTGCTATACGTAAATGATATGTTGATAGTTGGCCAGAATCAATCGGAGATTGATAATTTGAAGAAGCAACTGAGTAAGTCTTTTAAGATGAAAGACTTGGGGCTAGCTAAACAGATTCTTGGCATCAGGATCGGCCGTGATCGGAAAGCCATGAGGTTATACTTGTCACATGAGGAGTACATCGAGAAGGTATTTCAGAGATTCCAGATGGACAAGGCTAAAACGGTTAGCACTCCTCTTGCTACCCACTTTAGATTGAGTACACAACCGAGTCTCTCTACTGAGACAGAGAATGAGGAAATGAAACAGGTTCCATACACCTCAGCAGTGGGAAGTCTCATGTATGCCATGGTGTGCACGAGGCCAGACTGAGCACACGCAATTGGATTGGTCAGCCGGTTTATGTCAAACCCAGGACGAGAACATTGGAATGCGATCAAATGGATTATGCGGTATCTTCGAGGCACATCCAAAATGAGGCTATGTTTTGGAAGCAATGAACCAGTGTTAATGGACTACACCGATTCAGATATGGCAGGAGATGTGGATACCCGAAAGTCTACTTCGGGGTATCTGATTACTCTCTCAAGAGGAGCTGTGGCATGACAGTCTAGGTTGCAGAGATGTGTTGCACTTTCTACAACAGAGGCAGAATTCATTGCAGTGACAGAGGCTTGCAAGGAATTGCTGTGGATGAAGATATTCGTTCAGGAATTAGGTTTCAAGCAGGAGAAGTACACTTTGTACTACAATAGCCAGAGTGTTATCTATCTCGGTAAAAATTTCACCTTTCATTCGAGGTCAAAACATATCGATGTGAGGTATCACTGGATACGGGACGTCCTGAGCTCAGGGCTGTTAGAACTCAGGAAAATTCTCACCGACGACAATGGTGCCGATATGTTCACGAAAGTTTTACCGAATGAGAAGCTTGAAATCTGTCGTGCTATAGCCGGGACGACAAAACTCTCAACATAGTCAGAGTGGGGAGATTCAGAGAACTACGATTGGCTTGATCCCAACTCAGGGTACGTAGGCAGTCATACAGATGCAGCCAGTGGTGGATCCTTTTTAGGATCCGATTTTGGATGATAGATGGTCGGCTCGGATTTTGGTCAAATCTTCACCAAGGGGGAGATTTGTTGAAAATGTGCATGGAGACAAACTGCACCGAAAGCAAGCTTAGCTTGCATGCAGACCAAAGACGTGTGAAGGTTTTGGCAGCCAACTCATGCAACGCGTGAAGCAAAACGTGTTGCAACAGTGCACACGTTTTGCTTAACTATAAATTTGAGCCTTAGGATCATTGTTATGGCATCCCAGAAATCCTAAATTGAGAGAATAGAGAGTAAAGAAGGTTGAAAGGTTTTTTGTCAAGTTTTTTGTATAAAGTTTTGTAATTCTTTTGTGGTGTAATAAAAGAAGAGTTTTCCTCTCACATCTCCTCTATTGTGTGTGTTTCACCACAACAGGAATAAAAGAGCATTCTTATCATTGTCCCAAAATTTTCATGAAAAATATGTAAACTTTGTACGTCAATCCTTTTTTGATATCAATCTTCTCATAGCCTCGTCAACGCTTCCTTTCTCCCTAATGAGAAATGATAGTCAAAGAAAGGATAAAGGGAGGACAATTTTATTTTATCTTTTGTGTATTTAGAAATTATAATTCAATGATTTCACATTTTTTTTTTTAAAATAATTATGATTTTAAATGTATAAAAAAATAAAAAATAAAAAATTATTTTCTATTTATTCTCCGTTCACTTATCATTTCTCCCCCTAATAGACTCCTAAATCGACAATTCCCGTAGCTTCGAAGTGTCCTCTCTCCTCCTAGCATAGCAAAATAATTATATATAATATATATATTATAATTATAATAATCCTCTTCTATTTTATGTGTGCTAATTCTCTTTCAAAGTATCACTTATATATAAATAAATCAAATTTGAATGGTCAAGCCCAAAGATATAAGGAAGCTAAATAAAATGAATATTCCGAATGAGTAATGATATATATGCTAAAAAAAAAAAAAATAGCACAGAAAGATGTACAAAAATATTAAAGGATAAATAATATTTAAACAAAAAGAAAACTAACATTTATCATTTTTGAATCCGAATTGGTGTTTGACTCCGAGAGAACAAAATGGGTGGTAGTAGATTGCGTTAATACACAGACATTACAAGGTTAAAATGGTAAATTTGTAGAAGTTAGTTAGTGCTGGCGGTTATATTTCAATGGTCGTTGTATATTACAAATCAGCAAGATAGAAGCAGCCATTTCGTTTCTCCTCTCTTTCTCCCATCTTCTGTCAAGTCAAGCCAGAAAGAGTCGATTTTAGTCGAATTTCCTCTGATTTTACGGAACTTATTTTAAACTAATTTACCATTATCAATTGAACATGCATTAATTTACCCGTCTAAATTATCCTCCATTGAAGCATTTCCTGTAAGTACATTCATTTTTTTGGAAGTTAAAATTATAGTTTCATATTCAATATCTAATTTACATTTGATCATTCACGTACCCTTTTGAATTCTGTACAGGACAATTTCATTCGAAAATTCATTTCAGAAGAATCGTTGTTTAGTGTTTATTGAATTTGTTTGTTTGTAAAGAAAATTGAGTTATAAGAGAGAGAGAGAGGGGGGGAGAAATACAGGGCCAATGGGCGGAGAGGAAGTGATTCCTGAGGAAACTCAGGGGCTGTCTCTGCCCGCTGGCCAACAAGAAAGAATTTTTGTTTCTGTTAGATTGAGGCCTTTGAATGAAAAAGAATATGCAAGGAACGATGTTTCGGATTGGGAATGCATTAATGGCAACACCATTATTTTCAAGAACAGCTTACTTGAACGTTCCGCGTACCCGCCTGCTTATACATTTGGTACGCTAATGCTTTGTGTTTTAATTTGGGTTATGAATTTATTTATTTATTTTTTTAGTATTAGTGTTAGCATTTGCTCGTGTATGGGGAAATTGGTCTCAATTTGATTGTCGTTCTTAATTCCGCCTGAAACTAGATTTTCTGCTTTAAATTTGATAAGCTGAAAGATGTTCAAGCTCAGTTCACGGAAACAGTTTGTCTCGGTCATAGATTAGTTTATAACATTATTTTTTCGCCTTTTATTTTGGTCGATTTGCTGGGAACAGACAGAGTATTTGGGTATGACTGCAACACAAAGCAAGTATATGAAGGAGGAGCAAAAGAAGTTTCCCTTTCTGTAGTCACGGGCATTAACTGTGAGTAATCAATCTCCTTTTCCTTTGTTTTCTGTCAGTTGATATCTATTACAACATGCTTCATTGAAAATTTTGTGTGAGAAATATTATTGCCATTTATTTGCCAGCAACCATTTTTGCTTATGGGCAAACAAGCAGTGGAAAGACATATACAATGCGTGGAGTTACTGAATATGCTATGCAAGATATATATGGTTACATAGACATGGTAAATGAATTATTCAACACACTGTGTTAGTTTCTGTTATTGTAATATGGAAACATCTTTTAATTTTTGTCTATATTTCAGCATCAAGAACGAGAATTTGTGCTGAAGTTCTCTGCAATGGAGATTTATAATGAGGCTGTTAAAGATCTCCTCAGCACAGATTCTACTCCGCTTAGACTCCTCGATGATCCAGAGGTTAATGCCATTTTCTTTTGTTGATTTGGAAAAACAAAATTTCACTATTTGTCAGAATGTTGCTTTGGGTAAGTTTCTTTTCGTAGAGATAGACAAAGTAACACCATTTCATCTTCAACAGAAAGGGACAGTTGTTGAGAGACTCACTGAGGAGATTGTGAGAGACATGAGCCATCTGAAGGAACTCCTTGCTGCTTGTGAAGGTAAGACATTAATATTAGTATTTCATCAATGCTAGTTCTGCTTTCAGCTGATAATTTTTAGAGTTTTGTGCCTCATTCTTGTAGATCAAAGGCAGATAGGAGAGACCGCTTTGAATGAAACAAGCTCTAGATCTCATCAAATTTTGCGATTGGTATGGACATCATATACTTAAGCATATATTATCCAGCTTGGATAAGTGCTTGTTCTTATGTTGTCTTTCTCTTTTCAAATGATGCATTTCTGCAGACAATAGATAGTTCTGCTCGTGAATATTTGGGTGCTGGCAATTCAAGCATTCTATCAGCTAGTGTGGTATGTAATAATTATTTTCATTAAAATGTTATACAAAGATGGCATCATCTGTTTAGACATAAAGGGAAACTGAAGTTGGGGTTTACTTGCAGAACTTTGTTGATCTTGCGGGGAGTGAGCGAGCTTCTCAAACGTTAAATGCCGGTGCAAGACTGAAAGAAGGTTCCCACATAAATCGGAGTTTGTTGACGCTGGGAACTGTAATTCGAAAATTAAGGTTGAATAGTTGTTTTGTTCTAGCTGTGAATTCTTCTACTGTAATTGGCATTTGCAATATTAACATCTGCTCCGACATTGGGATTGTTTGAGAATGGTCTCCAATGAGGCAAATGTTATTGCAGGCTTGCCTACTAAAGAGTAACATAACATTTCTTTTAACTGTCATTTGGCCTTATTTGTTCTTCAATTACAAACATAATTTGTCTCTCTTTTTTTTTAGATAATTTATTCCCATGATTTGATGCAGCAAGGGAAGAAATGCACACATACCTTATAGAGATTCTAAGTTGACAAGAATTCTGCAGAATTCATTGGGAGGCAATGCCAGAACATCCATCATTTGCACTATCAGCCCTGCTCGCAGTCATGTTGAACAATCAAGAAATACTCTCTTGTTTGCGAGCTGTGCTAAAGAGGTAGCTACCAATGCACAGGTCAATGTGGTAATGTCAGATAAGGCATTGGTAAAGCAACTACAAAAAGAGTTGGCTAGACTGGAGAGTGAGATGAAGAGCTTACAATCCACCTCTAAGGAATATGATGTTACTTTGCTGAAAGAGAAAGAAGAAGTTATTGAAAAGATGGATAGAGAGATAAGGAAACTGATCCTGGAACGCGATCTTGCTCAATCGCGAGTTGAAAATTTGCTACAATCATTTGGGGAAGAAGATCAAGGATCAAGATTAGATGCACATTCAGAAGCAGCAGCATCAGATATATCCTATCCTGTTCATTCGGATGTAGGACTTGGAACATACAACACACCTAAGAATGTCGACAATTCTCTGCTGGATAACAGCACCCCTAAAATTTTTAACTTTTCTGAGAATCATGAACACAATTTTCTGCTGGATAACAGTACTCCTAAATTTGTTGGGCTTGACCCGTTTCGAGGCTGGGGTGACATCTCTAGAAAAACTGATGAAGATTCTGAAGACACCTGCAAGGAAGTTCGATGCATTGAAATGGAGGCCACAGGTCTTAACAGGAAAACGGATTCTGATGTCCTTCCCTCAGGCCTTAAAGAAAAAGAAGGGAAATCATCAATGACAAAAGCCATGCAAGAGGCTGCAGTGTCACCTCCTTGCCAGGAAGTTAGAAGTTTTGAAGTGGAGGAATCAAGCATTGACAGGAAAACAGAATCTGATGTATTTTCACCAGGCACTGAAGAAAAAGAAAGGAAATCATCTCTGACAAAGGCCATGGATGAGGCTGCAGAATTATACCCTCAGGGAGATAGATGTATTAACATGGAAGAATCAAGCAGTAAGAAGACAACTGAAGCTGATGTGTTGTTATCCGGTCCTGAAGAAGGGAAATTATCTACAACAGGAGACATAAGTGAAGTTCCAGTAACTTCAAACCCAGTTGATAAACATGACACAGAAGCTTTGAAACAAAAAATTCAGGAACTACAAAAAACCATCAGCTATCTTGTAAATTTGTACCCTGTGGAACAATCTCCTCCTCCTCCTCCTCCTTGGGATGTGTCTAGCTTAAAACTGAGTAGAAGTGCAAGTTGCAAAGCAGCTCTCGTGCCGATGCAATCTTCCCTAGCACTTGAGAAGGTAGAAAAATATGAGAATACACCAGCTACCTGGTCTGATAACAACATCCTTGCAAGACCCGGAGGCTATCATGGAAAACTTTCTGACATGAAGCACAGCCCAAAGGTTAGAGATTTTGATTCTCAAACTTCAGTTAGTGCTGCTTCAATGGAAACACAAAGCATCAAAGAGTACGATGCAGATGACGCTAGCAGCATTTACGAACAGAACTATAATACATCTCTTTGGTTTGAGAAAGCTGCACATACACCAACTAACATGTCTGAAAAAAGCTTCCCAGCTACAGCAGCAAGAAAGTTTTCGGAGTTTAATTATAGTGGCGAGATTGGACATTTTCACAATAAATATTCTGAAACTTCTGTTAGTACTCTTTCAGCAGAATCACGAAGCATCAAGGAGACAGATAGTGAAGATAGCGGCATTCATGAATTTGTATCAAAACAGAATGAAAAAACAGAACTTCCGTCTCCAAAGAAATTTGGAGATTATTTGGTAAAAACCTCCATCAATTGCCTACATGCCATCACCTTTTTTTATTTGCTTGTTAGCAGAAAATATTATTGTTAATTAGATGCATCATCTATAGTCTAAGCACTGGTGGATTGATTGTGTTGTAGGTTCAGGAAATGGCAACGGACACTGAAGAATCCGTGATGAATGCAGAGGATGCTGGAGTGGATACCATTCAACCACTTTTCAATTGGCCTGCAGAATTTGAGAGGCAGCGGAACGAGATAATTGAACTGTGGGATGCATGCAATGTGCTATTGGTACACAGAACTTATTTCTTCCTCCTCTTCAAAGGTGATCCTTCGGATTCTGTGTACATGGCGGTGGAGCTCAGAAGGTTGTCTTTTCTCAAGGGCGGTAATATCACCAAAGAGAGTTTCAATTCAAGGTAAGATCATATTTTATTGCTTGATCAAAATGGTCACCAAAATCTTCAAAGCATTTGAAGTTTATTAATACATGTACATATATTTGATGGAATTCTTGAACATTGTTTCTCAAGGAACAGCTTGAAGAGTCTGTGCCGAGAGAGGGAGACATTGAGCAAGCAAATTCATCACAAGTATTCAAGGAAGGAGAGAGAGGAACTGTACACGAAATGGGGCATTGCATTGAACACTAAGCAGAGAAGTTTACAGTTAGCACGTCGTATATGGTCGAGCACAAAGGACATGAACCATGTAAAGGAAAGTGCTGCTCTTGTTGCAAAACTGATCGATTTTGTGCAGCCAGGTCAAGCCCCTAAGGAGATTTTTGGACTCAGTTTCTCACATGAATCGGGATCCAAACGCCGAAGATCATACAGCTTGAGACCCAGCAGAAGGTCTTCTCTGTCTATTCTTTAAGCTCGCCAAATAAAAGATACAGAGAGAGACGACCACCATGTATTTAGTAGTATTGATTTGGTGTCTGACCTTAGTAAAAACTTGTGTTAATTTGTTTCTTTGTTGCTTTACAATAATTCCCAGGTATATTATTCTCTAAGAAAGACGAATAAATTTGATTATGGCTAAGTGAGTCAAGTAGCCAGATGTTCAAAAATATTAACACGTTGACAGAAAATCAAAGATGGAAATGTCAACTGTCACGATATTTTACATCATTTATAGATTATCTTAGACCCATCAGTGATTCTCCATCCTGACTTTGTACTGGACAGTTCGTATCTTGTTGTGTAGGTGGTGACTTTCTCATCGCAGTTCTCTGGATTAACTGTGTCCGTGAGGTGGGCAGACTCTTTTACAGTTGCTTCCACCCAGGCATGCTGCCCATCTTGAGAGAGAGTCACGCTGTCGATGGTCAGGTTCAGCAGAGAGTAATCATATATCCAACCAAGTTGAGCAATTTCAGCAGCACGATCCGTCCATATTTTTAGCATCTGACCATCCAAAACCTGGCAGTTTCCCTCGGTGTTAGGAAAATTCGCCAATGCAATAGCGATTAACCAAAAGTAATAAAAAACAAGTATATATTCATTACTGCTACAGGTAATTAATAAAAGATATTTCATCTCTAATCACATCTGTGCTTCAGCATATCATAAATATTATGCATAACCGAGGTGAACTGACAGATTAAGAAACATTGTAATAATGGTGTAGTTGACTATAATGGAACCTTGATCCAAATCATACTTGAAGCACTGAACACTTCCACTGTGGTGAAACAGACAAAAGCTGAAGATTTTGAATGTCCATGTGTGTGTGTACTGGTTTAGCAAAAGTGCACCTGCAAAATGTGCATTTCCTGTCCTAAAGTAGAGTCTCAACTGAATATACCCAGGAAATGTGTCTGGTCTCCACCGTAGACCAATGAAACACTCTAATTAATGATTGTTTTGATCCAAATTTTCTCTGGCTTGAGGAAATCTAAATTGTTGGAACCAGATAGGTATGACTCATTGACACCCAAAATCCGATGAATGGAAAACAGCAGCCAAAATTAATGTGGCAGATAAGTCTTCCACAACACTTGCGCTAACGGCTATATCCAGTATCCAGTATCCAATAATCAGAGAAATGGCATAACCAAACCATTACCAGAAGAGAAATTTCATTCTACACATCATATACTAGAAAAGCACAAAATCGACAGTTATTACCTCTGGCAATTTTGCTAGGGAATGATCAGGTCCAAAAGCCTGGGATTTGATATTCTGCCACTTGCGAACTATATCTTCCGCAAACCTCGCATCCATTCTGGGTAGCTCTTCCCCTGAGTTTTCATCTAATAATGACCCTGCGCAGTTGAAGAGAACATAACTAATCATTTCATGTACATAAAATTCAAGAGCCAACAAGAGGAAATGAAAAACATAATACATTTTGCTTCATATATCAATTCCTTTGACTGATCAAGATTCAAGATCAGTCATCAAAGGATGTTGGAGCAAACGCATAATATTGACTCAATGTCCTTAGAAAATAAGAAAATGCAAGGGTTTCATAAACAAATACACAACTCAAAAGATTTGTTTTTTTTTTTTTGAAAAAAATGAAGATTTCAAGCAGTAACGGATATTCTGACACCATTAGCGGAAGAAAGATGAATCATAAAACTATCAGGATTGAAATACTTCCAAGAAAGAGATTCATCTAATGAACTCCAAGATATACCAATTAAGAGTTATTTGGGGCTTAGCCAGCACACGCCTCGTTAAATCTTACCTACATTAATGGCATCTGACGTCTTGGCCGAACTAATTTCTTTCCGTAGAACAGATGAGAAGTTCCTAGCAGGCAAATATTTCAAGCCAACCAAAGTTACCAACCCAATTGCCACACCAGCACACATAATCTTCACACTAACATCTTTAATTTTATCCGTAAATAATTGGTCTTCGTTTATTTCATCAGAACTACTTGGTTCATAAGTATTAGTTGTAAAAGCAAAGGTATCTTGATCAGATGTCGGAGATTCTTCAGAATCATACGTCCCTCCATCTTCTAAATATTTTGCGACCTTATCTCTGGGACGAAGAGGAAAGACCTTCTGCAATGCCTGAATTGCACTGGACTTAACATGATCCAGAACAGCAGTAGCCTCGGTAGCCCCAATCCTAACAATGGCAGCTGCTGCAGCTAAGGGTGAACTACCATTTCCCTCCAGCCTTTCTAAATATCTAAGGACAGTCGGATCGTCATAGTAATCACCAAGCTTGAACTGCATATCACTGGTGTCCCTGAATCTAGGGAAAACAACCTCTGCCAACCATGTCTCCAACAGCTTACAAAGCCCAGGAAGATCATTGTCATCGGCATCCTTTGAGTTTTCCAAGACAAAATCTACAATGGACGGATTTCTATACGGGGACTTATCACTATCCAAGCCCAACCATAAGTGGCACTCATCAAGTTTACCTACAAGCAGCGAACAGAGACCCCTTTCCAATGCAAACTCTATCTCACGTTTTTCTGAGGGTATATAGATAGAGCCAAGGTCCCGTAAAGTTGGTACCTTATTCTGCTGAAGGTGCTCAAACATGTTATCAGCATCTGCAATGAGATGAGGTTGCTTAGCCACAAAGGCTTGAGCAACAAGTGCAAGCGCAGCTCCATAAGCTTCAAAAGTTTCAGCTGGGATGCTATTTGGTGTGGCAGCGAATAGTTTAACCTTTCATGGGAAAAAGAACAAATTTTTTTAAAGGATAATATATCAGCAAGCATACAGGGAAAGAGGTGGATCTGACAAGGAATATTTAGTATTTTACCTGCTCAGCTGATGTCATTCGTTGAAAGGCCTCACTCATGAAAGATTCACGTGTGAATCCCCCAGCAATTGCAGGTGCCCCCCCTCCTCCAACAGCCCATAGTATATTGCGCACACCATGAAGACCCTCTTCTCTTCTTGCCTGGTACTCATCAGTAAGGGGTAAACCCAGAAGTTCCAGAACACAGCGAGGGCTGATCTCCTCCAAAGTCTCGTCAATCTGCGCATGTAAATCTGGTGCAAGACTACTGGCCCCTTCCTCCTACATAATAAAGACAAGAATTTCTCTATCAATTAATTTATCGTGAACAAGGGAAGCAACCTGAAGCAAGCTATAACCACCACAACCCAACTGCCCAACCTCATTCAATTGGTACTTGTATGGTTTATCATCAAACATAAGTAGGAAAAAAACTCTAGCAAACTAATTCTAAACAGATTCCTGAACGTTTGCTTGTTAAGACAATTATAATGGTGATACCTGCAGGAGCTTCAAAGCCCTCTCAAGCATCTCACAGCCTCCAATGAAATCAGGCGGATTAACAGCCATAGCATCCCTGGAAATATCCACATAAGCAAGAGCCATTACCAAGACAACATCTTGCTTGAAAGACTTGGGAAGTCTCTCTCTCAACAAACTCTCCCCAATTCTAAGTACCACCTCCGTCTCCCCTGCTTCTTGTAACACAAGCAATGCTCCAGGAACCTTCAAAATTCAGACAAATTGGCATCAAACGACCATTATTACTCAAACATAAATGAAGGCAAGCAATTACCTTGTCCCAGGGGACTTCAGCGAGGATCGTATTGGCACGGTCATCAACAAGGCCTTGATTGTATTCCCTTCTTGAGCTAGCATTAGCTAGGGTTTCGCAAGCGGCTTGAAGAATCTGTCTACGGCTGATCAAAGCATCAGGGCTAAATCCATACTGGGGTGGTTTAGAAACCCTAGCTTCATACGCTCTCCTTATACCATCTCCTAGGAAATGAGTCTCCGCTCCCAACACCTGTTGTTTAAGCAATAGTTGAATGAATATTCATTCATTCATTCATTCAGTAATGTATTGAATTTCATTTTAATTTTAAGAAGTGATTTAAAAAAAAAAAAAAAAAAAAATGACCTGATAGAAATCAATGGGGATGGACACGTGGCGGGTTGAGGGAGGGGGAGGAGTGAGAGTGACGGTGGTGGAGGAGAGAGGGGAATTGTCGGCGGTGGTGAATTGGAAGTCGTCGAGGAGGCGTTGGCCCCATTTGCTGGCGGCGGAGACAGTGCTGCTGTTCAATTTTGCGTGTCGTTTTGGGCGAGGCGCTGGAACAAGCAGTGGACTTCGAAGACCAAAATCAATGTGTCTCAAGGCTTGCATTTTTCTATTCTCTCTTTTCTGCTTAAACCTCTCTCAGTCTCACTACACTCACCAAGTCCTCTGTCTTGTTTGGTTTTCCAAAAAGTTTGCCATTAATAATAATATGTGAATTGAGAATTTAATTTCATGGAGAGTTGCATTACATAAATTGATATTTATTTGGGCCTTCCTCTCTGTCGTTTTGGACTTTCATTTGTATTTGGGCTTTCTGTTTTCCCCTTGGGCCTGGCATTCTTGGGCCTTTCTATAAATTCCACTGAAATAAAAAGAATGAGTATTCTTGGGCATCTCTAGGTTTGGGTTTGTTGCAGTAGTATGAGTATTAGAAAAAGAATGATAAAATAAAAAAGATAATAATCATGTCCTTTGGACTTTTCTTTTCTTTTCTTTTCTTTTACAATGATGGCTCCATGAGAACCCACTAGCTAAAAAGGCTTATTATTTTCAGAAAGGCTTATTATTGAGTTTAAAATTAGCAAGAAGGGAGGAAAGTTTGCTGAAGCTGATTGGTTTCACATTAAAAGTTCCAAATTACTGGAATTGCGTATTTGCTGTTAATTGGCCTGCATGAGCGCATTCAAATTCTGATTGTTGATTTTCGTAGTTGCATTCTTCTTAATCATATGCTTCCATGTTTTAATAATCGAATTGTATGTCACGATTCAATTTCGAATTGAACGATGAATTTAATTGTTAAAATTTATCTAATATGAGACCCACATGGATCTAATTTATATTTGGATTATTAATTCAGTATTCAAGATAAATTCAGTTGAACACTAAATCTTATTTCGGCTAGGAAACCTCTCTAGTCATTAGTTATGTAATCAAAAAACTAATAAACTACAAGTTATGTAATCAAAAAACTAATAAACTCAAATTGACGAAGCAAAGGTACAGAGTTGACAGTCGATTCACAGCTTTAAAAATTCCATTGCCAAATTTGTTTGATGATTCTAACGTCTAATTTTTTTTTATTTTTTAATCAAATACCCATCACATTCCACGTTCAAAAAGGTGTAAATCAGTCCATTCTTAATCAACTTCAAAACTTCCAATTTGACACTTGGCTTAATAGATTCCTGGAAAGCTCGTGACCATTGTGCATGCAGCAACCAAATCCAATTCATTTCCTGGTCAAGAATTTAATACTGTCATGTAATCTACCAACAGATCGTGACTTTATATTTATCTATATGTATCAAATATCAGCTGACCCAATAAGTCAATGATACCAACCCAATGTGACTTTGAGTGTGACAATATATGAAAGCTCCCTTGTGATAAGATATCACAAGACTTTATGATTCTTCCCCCATTTAAAAAGTGCATAAACAGGAAAAACAATTAATACATGAGATAGTATTTTCATAATTGAATTGGTGTCGTAAAATATTTAATAGATTATTGATTCGATCGGTTAAATTATGTATAAAAAACTGATAAAATTAACTTACATAGGAAAAATTTTATTTATACTCAAATTTTAACCGATTTTTTACATTTTACCGAACCGAACCAAACTGTTTGTTTAAATTTCTTTTGTAATATGTTCTAAGTATTTAACTGCGACAGGTCAATTTTTTTTTTTTTTATTATATATAAAAATTTTAAAATATAAAAATAATACTGAGTGTCGAAGACCGGAAAGATAGAGAGAGAATACTAATAGAATTCCTATGCTGTGGCGCAACAAATGGCGTCGTTTTTGTGAAGGCACTATATTGTGTTACTAATAAACGCTCCTCCTCAAACCCCACAACAGCTTCTTCTTCGTCTCTCTTTAACAACAAACAACAAGTCAGCAACCAATTTGCCCATTCTCTAAAAACCCTAAACACATGGCAACAGCAACGGCTATTTTTCTCTTCTTGACAGTAACCCATTTAGCCCACGGCGAAAAAGACGGCGTCGTTTTGTCAGAAATACAAGCCTTAAACTCCTTCAAGCTCAACCTGAAGGACCCACTTGGAGCACTTGACGGCTGGATGCTTCCACGCCTTCAGCACCGTGTGACTGGCGTGGCATTGTGTGTTATAATAACCGAGTCCGCGAGCTTCGGTTGCCTCGGTTACAACTCACTGGTCGACTCACTGACCAACTCGCCAACTTACACCAGCTTCGCAAATTAAGTCTCCACTCTAACAACTTTAATGGCTCTGTCCCTGCTTCTCTCCATCAATGCTCACTCTTACGCGCTATTTACTTGCAGTACAATTCATTTTCCGGTCATCTCCCGCCGTCCATTTTTAATCTCACGAATCTACTAGTCCTCAATGTAGCTCATAATCTCCTCTCGGGAAAAATTTCTGGAGATATTTCACCATCTCTCAGATATTTTGATTTGTCCTCAAATGCATTTAGTGGAGAAATGCCCGGCAATTTCTCGTCAAACTCCCAGCTTCAGCTCATTAACTTCTCATACAATTCATTTTCCGGTGAGGTTCCGGCGAGTTTTGGTCAACTTCAAGAGCTTGAGTACTTGTGGCTTGATTTTAATCACTTGTACGGAACTTTACCTTCAGCTATATCAAACTGTTCTTCACTTGTACAGTTAAGCGCTGAAGATAACGCGCTTAAGGGTTTGGTTCCGGGCACTATTGGCAGAATTTCAACGCTTCAAGTTCTGTCTTTGTCGAGAAATGAGCTCACGGGTTTGGTTCCTGTAAGTGTTTTGTGTAATGTGTGGGGTAATTTTTCTTCTTTAAGGATTTTGCAGTTGGGGTTTAATGCTTTCACGGGTCTTGTTAAGCCGCCAAATGGGAAGTGTGTTAGTGTTTTGGAGGTTTTGGACCTTCAAAATAATCACATACGTGGCGTGTTCCCATCTTGGTTGACTGATGTTACTAGTCTTAGAGTTATGGATCTTTCTGGAAACTTCTTTTCTGGGAATTTACCGATTGGTGTTGGGAATCTTGGTAAATTAGAGGCGTTAAGAGTGGCGAATAATTCTTTATCTGGGTTAGTTCCAAATGAGATAGCAAAATGTGGTTTGTTACAGGTGTTTGATCTTGAAGGGAATCAATTTTCAGGTCAAGTTCCTGCCTTTTTGGGAGGAATTATGAGCTTGAAGACTGTATCTCTGGGAAGGAATATGTTTTCGGGTTTGATTCCGTTGAGTTTTGGGAATCTTTCTCAGCTGGAAACGTTGAATTTGAGTGAAAATGATATTAGAGGGAATGTACCAGAAGAGATAATGAGGTTGAGTAATTTGACTACTTTGAACCTCAGTTACAACAAATTTGGGGGAAAGATTCCTTATAATGTAGGGGACTTGAAGGGTTTGGTGGTTCTTAATTTGAGTTCTTGCGGTTTGCAGGAAAAATTCCAGGGAGTATAGGGAGTCTGATGAAACTGATTGCTCTGGATTTGAGCAAGCAAAATTTGTCTGGTGAGTTGCCTATTGAGCTTTTCGGGTTGCCAAGTTTACAAGTAGTCAGTCTTGAAGACAACAAGTTATCTGGAGATGTTCCTGAAGGCTTTAGCAGTTTAGTTGGTTTGCAATATCTCAACCTCAGTAATAATGCCTTTGCTGGTGAAGTTCCAGCGACTTATGGTTTTCTTCGGTCATTGGTTTTTCTCTCATTGTCTCACAATCAAATTTCGGGTGTAATCCCTGCAGAGCTTGGCAATTGTTCTGCTCTAGAAGTGCTTGAGCTTCGTTCAAATCATTTCACAGGCAGTATTCCAGTTGATATTTCTAGCTTATCTCATATGAAGAAGCTAGATTTGGGTCAGAATAAATTATCAGGTGAAATACCAAAGGATATCTCAAAATGTTCTTCTTTGGTTTCTCTGTCATTGGATGTGAATCGTCTTTTAAGCCACATACCAGGATCATTGTCAAAGTTATCAAACTTAACAACATTGAATTTTTCCACAAATAGATTGAGTGGAGCTATTCCTGCAAACCTTTCACTGATATCAAGCTTGAAATACTTAAATTTCTCAAGGAATAACCTTGAAGGTGAGATTCCAAAAACGCTTGGTTCTCGATTCAATGATCCTTCAGTATTTTCTATGAATCGTGGACTGTGTGGACAGCCACTGGATAGAGAATGTGCAACTGTGAGAAAGAGAAAAAGGAAGAGACTGATTATATTGATTTGTGTCTCTGCTGCTGGAGCTTGTCTTTTGGCATTGTGTTGCTGTGGCTATATTTACAGCCTCTTACGCTGGCGCCAGAAACTTAGAGCTTGGGCAACTGGAGAGAAGAAGCCAGTCTCTTCTCGAGGTAGCTCGGGAGCTGAAAGGGGTCGCGGAAGTGGAGAAAATGGAGGACCAAAACTTGTTATGTTCAACAAGAAGATAACATATGCAGAGACATTGGAAGCAACAAGGCAATTTGACGAGGAAAATGTATTGAGCAGGGGAAGATATGGTCTTATATTCAAGGCTTCATATCAAGATGGAATGGTGCTCTCCATCCGACGACTTCCGGACGGATCAATTGATGAAGACACATTCCGCAAGGAAGCTGAAGCTCTAGGCAAAGTGAAGCATCGAAACCTAACAGTTTTACGTGGCTACTATGTAGGACCACCTGATGTAAGGCTGCTTGTTTATGACTACATGCCTAATGGAAACTTGGCAACTCTTCTTCAAGAAGCCTCTCATCAAGATGGACATGTGCTAAACTGGCCAATGCGTCACCTCATTGCACTTGGCATAGCCCGTGGACTCTCTTTCTTGCATTCCCTTGATGTGGTTCATGGCGATATCAAGCCGCAGAATGTCCTTTTTGATGCGGATTTTGAAGCTCATTTATCAGAATTTGGGTTAGACCGGTTAACAATAGCAACCCCAGCTGAGGCCTCATCATCTACCACTACAATTGGCTCATTAGGCTATGTATCACCAGAAGCAGCATTAACTGGTCAGCCAACAAAAGAAGCAGATGTGTACAGCTTTGGCATTGTATTGTTAGAGATATTAACAGGGAGGAAACCAGTAATGTTTACACAAGAGGAAGATATAGTTAAATGGGTGAAGAAGCAATTGCAAAGAGGTCAAATTTCAGAATTGCTAGAACCCGGGTTACTTGAGTTAGATCCTGAGTCATCCGAGTGGGAAGAATTCTTGTTAGGTGTAAAAGTGGGGCTGCTTTGCACAGCTCCTGATCCACTTGATAGGCCATCAATGGCAGATATTGTTTTCATGCTTGAAGGTTGCAGGGTAGGCCCAGATATGCCCTCTTCAGCTGACCCCACTGCACTTCCTTCTCCAATGTGACATTTTTCTTTCTTTTTTTTTTTATTGTAATTTAGTACAGAATTTCTTCTGTAAAGAAGTCATATTTGGAGATATAGATTATCTTTATCTAGCCAAGAATTGTATGTGTTGTGTCACTATCATTGCTATCTAATCCTAGCTTTTCCCCTTTAGATTGGTTCTTTATGTGCTCTTTAATCCTCCCTTTTTCCCAACAATCGGCGCCGTTGAAGAAGCTCTATGGGTTCCACTAATAAAAAATTTGGATCCAGATAATGTTCAGCTTTGCCGTGATAATTTTTTTATAATCTCTTATCACATTCACATACATTAATAAAAACAATTTGTTAAAAAGACTCTGCATAAAATTCTTCAATCCAAGACCAATAAGAAATATCAAATACCATTTGCATGTTTCTGGGAATTTACCGATTGGTGTTGGGAATCTTGGTAAATTAGAGGCGTTAAGAGTGGCGAATAATTCTTTATCTGGGTTAGTTCCAAATGAGATAGCAAAATGTGGTTTGTTACAGGTGTTTGATCTTGAAGGGAATCAATTTTCAGGTCAAGTTCCTGCCTTTTTGGGAGGAATTATGAGCTTGAAGACTGTATCTCTGGGAAGGAATATGTTTTCGGGTTTGATTCCGTTGAGTTTTGGGAATCTTTCTCAGCTGGAAACGTTGAATTTGAGTGAAAATGATATTAGAGGGAATGTACCAGAAGAGATAATGAGGTTGAGTAATTTGACTACTTTGAACCTCAGTTACAACAAATTTGGGGGAAAGATTCCTTATAATGTAGGGGACTTGAAGGGTTTGGTGGTTCTTAATTTGAGTTCTTGCGGGTTTGCAGGAAAAATTCCAGGGAGTATAGGGAGTCTGATGAAACTGATTGCTCTGGATTTGAGCAAGCAAAATTTGTCTGGTGAGTTGCCTATTGAGCTTTTCGGGTTGCCAAGTTTACAAGTAGTCAGTCTTGAAGACAACAAGTTATCTGGAGATGTTCCTGAAGGCTTTAGCAGTTTAGTTGGTTTGCAATATCTCAACCTCAGTAATAATGCCTTTGCTGGTGAAGTTCCAGCGACTTATGGTTTTCTTCGGTCATTGGTTTTTCTCTCATTGTCTCACAATCAAATTTCGGGTGTAATCCCTGCAGAGCTTGGAAATTGTTCTGCTCTAGAAGTGCTTGAGCTTCGTTCAAATCATTTCACAGGCAGTATTCCAGTTGATATTTCTAGCTTATCTCATATGAAGAAGCTAGATTTGGGTCAGAATAAATTATCAGGTGAAATACCAAAGGATATCTCAAAATGTTCTTCTTTGGTTTCTCTGTCATTGGATGTGAATCGTCTTTTAAGCCACATACCAGGATCATTGTCAAAGTTATCAAACTTAACAACATTGAATTTTTCCACAAATAGATTGAGTGGAGCTATTCCTGCAAACCTTTCACTGATATCAAGCTTGAAATACTTAAATTTCTCAAGGAATAACCTTGAAGGTGAGATTCCAAAAACGCTTGGTTCTCGATTCAATGATCCTTCAGTATTTTCTATGAATCGTGGACTGTGTGGACAGCCACTGGATAGAGAATGTGCAACTGTGAGAAAGAGAAAAAGGAAGAGACTGATTATATTGATTTGTGTCTCTGCTGCTGGAGCTTGTCTTTTGGCATTGTGTTGCTGTGGCTATATTTACAGCCTCTTACGCTGGCGCCAGAAACTTAGAGCTTGGGCAACTGGAGAGAAGAAGCCAGTCTCTTCTCGAGGTAGCTCGGGAGCTGAAAGGGGTCGCGGAAGTGGAGAAAATGGAGGACCAAAACTTGTTATGTTCAACAAGAAGATAACATATGCAGAGACATTGGAAGCAACAAGGCAATTTGACGAGGAAAATGTATTGAGCAGGGGAAGATATGGTCTTATATTCAAGGCTTCATATCAAGATGGAATGGTGCTCTCCATCCGACGACTTCCGGACGGATCAATTGATGAAGACACATTCCGCAAGGAAGCTGAAGCTCTAGGCAAAGTGAAGCATCGAAACCTAACAGTTTTACGTGGCTACTATGTAGGACCACCTGATGTAAGGCTGCTTGTTTATGACTACATGCCTAATGGAAACTTGGCAACTCTTCTTCAAGAAGCCTCTCATCAAGATGGACATGTGCTAAACTGGCCAATGCGTCACCTCATTGCACTTGGCATAGCCCGTGGACTCTCTTTCTTGCATTCCCTTGATGTGGTTCATGGTGATATCAAGCCGCAGAATGTCCTTTTTGATGCGGATTTTGAAGCTCATTTATCAGAATTTGGGTTAGACCGGTTAACAATAGCAACCCCAGCTGAGGCCTCATCATCTACCACTACAATTGGCTCATTAGGCTATGTATCACCAGAAGCAGCATTAACTGGTCAGCCAACAAAAGAAGCAGATGTGTACAGCTTTGGCATTGTATTGTTAGAGATATTAACAGGGAGGAAACCAGTAATGTTTACACAAGAGGAAGATATAGTTAAATGGGTGAAGAAGCAATTGCAAAGAGGTCAAATTTCAGAATTGCTAGAACCCGGGTTACTTGAGTTAGATCCTGAGTCATCCGAGTGGGAAGAATTCTTGTTAGGTGTAAAAGTGGGGCTGCTTTGCACAGCTCCTGATCCACTTGATAGGCCATCAATGGCAGATATTGTTTTCATGCTTGAAGGTTGCAGGGTAGGGCCAGATATGCCCTCTTCAGCTGACCCCACTGCACTTCCTTCTCCAATGTGACATTTTTCTTTTTTCTTTTTATTGTAATTTAGTACAGAATTTCTTCTGTAAAGAAGTCATATTTGGAGATATAGATTATCTTTATCTAGCCAAGAATTGTATGTGTTGTGTCACTATCATTGCTATCTAATCCTAGCTTTTCCCCTTTAGATTGGTTCTTTATGTGCTCTTTAATCCTCCCTTTTTCCCAACAATCGGCGCCGTTGAAGAAGCTCTATGGGTTCCACTAATAAAAAATTTGGATCCAGATAATGTTCAGCTTTGCCGTGATAATTTTTTTATAATCTTATCACATCACATACATTAATAAAAACAATTTGTTAAAAAGACTCTGCATAAAATTCTTCAATCCAAGACCAATAAGAAATATCAAATACCATTTGCATGTTTCAGTGGGGTGATGGGCCAAAAGCCCATTCCCGCAAAATTAAATAAATAACTAATAATGTAAAGCCACGTGGCGAATAGTGAGGGAGCGGGGAAAGTAGCCGTTAATGTGAGTAGCTAAATTTGGAAGTGTCTTTATCGGAAAAAGAGGGATAGCGTCAGGATCCGTGCTGGAGTCTGTCAATCTAAAAGAGAGCGAAAAAAGAGGGAGCCCAGATTCTTTAGGGTCCTTTGCCACGTAGGATTTAGGGTGTTGACCAGCACATGGTCCCTGACTTGGTCTGTTGATGAGAATCAATAATTTGGTGGCACGAAAGTTGTATGGTTTTGGAATTAGGGTCCCACTTTATAAGCCATCGTTTTGTCCGGTAACTCCCTTATTTTTTTTATAATTCCCCATCAAATTCCCATTTATTTTTTATTTTTTTTATTTTTTAAATTCTAACATCAATAATAATTATGAGACTTTTATATATATATATATTTTTTTTTTTCATTTTTGAGTTCGTAAACAACAGTCATCACTTGTGTTCCAACCCTATAAAAAAAGAGAATAACATTTAAAAAAAATAAATATAAGAATTTTGAAAAGATAAAATATATTAGAAAAAACGGTGGTTCTAATGGAGCTGAAATCTTGAGATCAACTGACTGAGTCATGAGCATAATGGAAAGAAAAATTACAAAGAGGAAAAATGAAGAGAGAAAAAAACTTTTAATTTATTATGTATATCCATAATTATTGATGACAACTTTTTTATTTACAAATAAATGGTAAAAATGAAAAATAGCAAAATAAATGGATATGGTATTATTAGTTTTTAATGAAAGAGAATTAATGAGATATTATGAAAAAAATTAAAGACTTGAGAGGATATCAAAATTAAAAAAAGGGACACATGAAACTTTCACCCTTTTAAATTTTGCCGATGAATTGTAGAAAGGGTGGAGGGCAAAGTTGGCAGTGTAAATAGGTGTGGTGACCACAACCAGAGTTCAGACCCAACCCCACAATTTAATCGGGTCATGACAATCGACAGGAAACAGAGATTTCATTGAATGTTGTCATTATCAAGTTTTTTAACTCTATGCATGCATAAAATTTTACCTTAGCTCCACTCCACCAATCCTGTGTAAGAGGTCCATTTTAAGGCCCCAGCTAACAAGTAGCTGTGAGCCTATGACCTGCTAGAGCTGCCAAATCCAGACTATCATGATTAAAGTTTCAGCTCACATCCCATACTATTTCCACATATGAGCACTATCAATGTTTACACTATATGGTCTAAGATCTTATCAACATTATTCTAAAGGGCAAAAAAAAAAAAAAAAGTGAATTAACTAGGTGAATATGTTTCTTAAAGATAGTTTTATTGCTGAAAAGAATTGGTGATTTGACTCATTAAGTTCATATGATATACACTAATGGGAGGGTAAATTTACAACATACAAGTTACTAGGCTGATGAAAGATATTCAGGTAAAGATTCATGATCAGGGTCTGGTGAAAGAAACCTCCGGCAAGCGTAGAACGTGGCTGCATGGAAACCACTTGGGTTGTCTATAAACACGAAGTGCCCAGCCTGCATATTTGTTATGAGAAGAATTTGATTATAGATGGCTAGATGGATAGATAAAAAATATAGATTGAGATATATATATACCTGTGGGACCCTAATAATTTCACAAGGGACATTCATATGCTTGCGAGCTTCCTGGGCACCTTGATAGTTCACCCAATCTTCAACGCCATATATAAAAGTTGTTGGCACTTTCCACTCGGGGGCACTGTCAAGAAAGGAAGGAGATTCTTCGTGTCAACTAGTTCTTATAAACTCAACAAAGTCCAACAAAGGAAATATGAATATCGTCTTCCAAACAAAATATTCAACTCTACTAATTCATTGTTGTACTATCTAATATCAGTTTTAGACTGTATCTGTATTCAATAGATAGCAGACAGGAACAGCTTCTTAACTCTAAAATGCATCTAGGCATAACCAATACTACCCATAACATATTAAACACTGAAAAACAAATGGAACCATCCTCATTGAGAAAGAGAGGTGACCCTCATATGAAATGCACAGAACCTAACGGAAAAAACAATGTCGGACAGAATCATTCCAATAAGTATGTAGAAAGATAGAAATCTGACATTGAAACAAATTTCCAGATACACCCATTGCTACACCAAATTGTCCTTGGGCATAAATAGCCCCTCTCCTCTTCCTAACCAACCCCTGCCACCAGTCTGATATTTATGAAATCCCTTGGCCATTTGTAGGAATTTATAATCAAAATCAAGATACCATTTAACTTCAGTTATATGTTACAGAACATAAGCCAAAGACTAATGAAGCAAGTGGTAGTGGATTTTCTCTTTGTATCCACCAGGTATATCGATCAAGTATTGACGTATAATAGATAGAATGAATCCTTTAGTGACTCTTAGTATATCATTAGGAGAAGAAAGATACAGAAAAGGTACCAATCAAGTTATTGCGTATATAGAATGCATCCTTTCTTTTCTCTTTATATACTTGTAGTAGAAGAAAGATGGTATGTAATGAAGGTCCCTATCAATGAATCAGGTGTTCACATAAAGGTATTTCATCAAGATTGGCTTGTGGTGACATATGCAACTTACACATTTGAACAATAATAAACTATGCATTAATCGACTGTGGATTCACAAACTGCAACGACTAATTATTCTTCACGGATAACGTAAGAGAAGATACTATCCAACAAGATTGTTTGGAAACTGTGTAGCATATGACATGATAGAAAGCAAGAAAATTTGGTAAACTGATAATTTATGAGGAAATTTTAAGATCAAGTTGGATCATCAAACCTGTGTAGAAGGGGCATCCGAGCAAATGCCCCAAAAGCAAATATGTATTTCAAGCACAGCTCCCCACTCGATTTGGCAGCTAGAGTATGGTACACATAATCTTTAAAGAGGAAAACAAATATCAGATTTCTATTATAATGCATGTGCGCTACAGGAACATCTACAAATCTTACTAACCTGACAGCAAACTGGACTCCTCCGCAGTCAATACACTTCCAGATGAATTTGCACCAAATCTAGCATTTGTGTACTTGCGTACAAGGTCTGGACCCCAAGGACCAAAACCTCTGCATAAGAATCATCCAATATGACAAATGTAATAAATTCAGGTAACTCATTGAAGTATATATAAGATGTATATTGAGTAATGAATATGTTATTAGATAGAAGATTATCATTGAAGTATGTATAAAAGGAATTTTAAAAAATAGGAAATTTCAACAAACATCTACTCTAAACCGCAGCCAATGTCCATCAGAAAACTTATACTACAGAATACATGAGGCAGTCTATCAGAATATAAGCTATTTAAATGGAAGAAGATAACTAACGTCACCCCATTGCAATTTCTGAGGCTCGTAGACTAGATTAACGCTGACTAGTGCTTGCAAGGAATTTACAGATAAAGTGGCAACAAAATCTCAGAAAACTGGAAAAGACATGGATAAATAAAAGTAAATGTATGAAACGATAATCTGAAATGACTGAAAGGGAGGCATATTAATGTTTCTAGGAAGATCACAACAACATATTCAATTAAGAGCAAAAAACAAAGACAAGATAAACAGACAAAAAGAAGCAAAGTATACCTGACAATTTTCTGTGGAGTAAAATTAGACTCCCACAAGTGGTTGATAATTGCCCCTTTCCATGTTTTCCTGAACTTGGTAAGCTGTTCGGATTTGGCATCTGACTCTGCTGAAAATCCAACAGGTCCAACTAAAATCAAGTGCTGAACATGCTCAGGATGCTATGACATAAATAAAATCAACATCAGAAGAGGAAACGTTTCCACATATTAATCTTAAGATCCAACTATCAACATGGAAAAGAAATCACCTTGAGAGCATATTTAGCAGCAACATACCCTCCAAAAGAATGCCCGAGTAAAATGAAGTTGCTGAGGTTTTTGGCTTTGCGCCATTCCTCAAAGGAATCAATAAACCAAGCTTCAGTTTCTGCATTATCAATATAATGCAGATTATATTATAGTACTTTAGGTTGTGAACTATTTCATGATAATCAAGCAACAGAAAGAGAACTGCCAAACTTTGGAAAAGAAACAACCCTGAGAAATGTAGACCATAAACACTACTAACCTTCTGTGCTTTTGCATGTAAAGTCAGGCCTGCTTGATCCACCCCAACTGCAAAAGTAGTTTATCTGAGAAACCATAAGCATATAAAAGCACTATCTAAACTTAGAAAAACCAAATCAAACATTTAATAAATTTATTGACCCCCTAAATATGAGCACTAATAAAACAATCATATGAATTTCAAGAATTTGAGAAATAAGGCTGGAAGCAAATCACACAACTACAAATGTAGTACAATAAATCAAGCATGAAGCAACTTCAAAAGAAACAGAGCATACCCAAGTTGATCAATAGCAATGACTCTGAAACGACTAGCTAGGGCATCAAAATTGCGAAAGAAGAAGCCTTGAGATGCGCCATATCCATGAACCATTACAAGAGTGGGAGAACCCTCTTTGCTATCAAAAGTAACCGTGTTGATGAACCTTGGCTCATCGCTTGAAGAACGAAACCACCTAATTTTAGACCCAGGTGGACCTGAACCTATAGTAACTTGTTCTTGAACATATGGGGTCCTAAAATTCAAATAATTCACAAAAATCTCATCAATTACAAACGTATAGGATTAAAAAATATTAGAAATAAACTAGGCAAACATGAGAAGCTAGGGATAATCCAAACCAAAACAAACAAAGCATTTTCCCACTATATAGGGTCGGCTACAGTCTACATGAATAGTCTAATGCTCTATCGGAGATCATTGAATCATCAAGGTGGAGATAATCAATTAGGGAATTTTCTTTTAGATTACTCGAGTCTAATCTAAGTTAATCACTAAACAAAACGATAATCTATCAAAAATTAACTTCAAATTTCACGTTATATTTTTGTCTATAAGGTTTTCTGGAGAGAGAATTGTTACTTGATTATAGAGAGAAGGCGCTTTTCGGCGGCAATGATGTGATTGGTAGAAGTGGGAATCCAACGGACGGATGGCCACGACCATCTCGATTTTGCAGTAGGGGATGATTGTGTTGCTGTTGCAGCAGCAGAGGATTGTAGCTCGGCCATATTACGTATTGAGCTTGACGACCGATAACGGAGCAGGTTCATATACGATTTGGTAAATTGTTGTGAGCTATGAATCTTTTTATTATTTCGCTAGTTAAACGCGCTGGTTGATATATATACCATACACATTACGTGAGAGGGACGGTTACTGGTTGGGACACGTGTCACGTGTAAGTTGACATTTGTTTTTTGAAGAGCTTAAGAATTGGCGGGCGTCATGGAAATAAACGACGCAAGTACGATATTGGGGATATTCTGGTAAATAGGGACAGAGATCAAATACGTTTGCTGTGACGTAACTAGAGTGTACGGCGGCTTTTCTCTGTCTTCTTGAACCTCAGGTCTCGAATTTGAGATCTATTGACCAAGATCTGGTCAACATGTCTGAATATTATTTGATAGGTAATTGGAAAAAAAAATATTGTAACTATATTTTACTTATACATAATTTTATTATTTATTTATTTTACTTATAAATTGTTGACGGCTGATTTTGGTCTCAGGGTAATATGAGAATATCACCTCCGAGGTAATCCTCCTTCAACGGTGAATTTGTTTGGTTATGGGGGACCAAAAGCAAATTTAGCGAGAGACGGAAAAACACACCAGTCGACCAAGAGATTTAAACGTGGTTCGGTGGATTTTGGGATCCGACCTACGTCCACGGACAAGAACAGGGTGGTACTTTTTATTGCTCAAATATGCTTCTCGGGTCTCTTCTTTGCTTTTACAAATCAGAGCTTGATGATTCTGATCACTAACTTTTATGATGATTTTTTTTTATTATCTTTACACATGCTATGCCCTCCTATTTATAATAATATAGAAATCAGACTCCTATTAGCATAAGAAATCCTAGTTGGATTCAGTCTTCTCCTCTTGTAAGGATTCCTAGTCTAATACTGCTTTCTTCCTTCTCATTCTTTCTTGGATTCTGACTCCTTCTCCTTGTGAGGGTAGGATAACTTGCTTATCTTATCCGTAAGAATAGGGTGTCGTTATCTTGAACACGACTCGCTGTCTGGTCGGTCTTCATGAGGTTGGTCATGTCAATCTTTTATGCTGAGAATGTTTCTGCCGACCTTATAGTGCTCGGTCATCCGAACCAAAGTGGTCGGTCTTCTCATGTTGTGGTCGGGTCGGCTAATATGATCTCAACCGGTTGGTGAATTACCCTTTTGTCCTTGTTGTATTGTCTTAAATGTTATAGTGCCTGAAAACACCATCAACATCTGTCCCCTAGTTCTCGGTTCCAACAAGTGTGCTAGTTGGTGCCGGGAACTACATAACAGTATTGCTCCGTTTGGAGGTCGGTCTGGGATCGAGAAATGCTTTGTTGCCACTTTTCCAGCGCTTTGTCTTGAGACACGCAACGGTCACGTCCGCTTAAATGCCCATCAAATCAACTTTAGGGTTTTTTCTAAGTTCGACACTTGTCAAACATCCGCCCGGTTCCCGCCAAAAAGGGAACGAATCGACCGTGGAGAGGAGTCTTCACAGTGGGGTGATCTCAGCCGTCCGTTTAAACTTGGGAGTCCTCTTTTGTCGTCGACACATGGCATTCATCCGGGTTCTTCCTTCAGATCCAACGGTCATGAGCGTCCCGGTCATGACTATAAGAAAGCGAGGCTTTTACTGTTCCATCTTTTTCGGCAATTCTCCTTCTTTTCTGAAAACTTCTCTGTGATTCGCTTTGACTCAGTGTTCTCGGATTCCAACCGCGGACCTTCTTCTTTCTTTGCTGTGAAACACAAGGAACAGGCTGAACCGTGCTGTACAGTTTTTCGACTTTTTCCGAGGAGAACAAGTAAGTCTTCTGAGCGATCTCTTCTCTTCGTATGCTGTGAATCTGTTTGTTTATTTTGCTTAGGGAAAGATTTGTGGTTTTGCTGGGTCTTGCTTTAGGGCGCTTTAGAGATTTCCTACCTAGTTAGCATGGAAACTGTGAGTAGCTCCTTATAGACTGACTTCCCATTCCTTCTTTGTTTTTTCGGTGTCAGGAATGTCTGACAGCGATTCTTCCCCAGAAAATCTTGCCAATCCATTAGCTCCCCCGGTTGAAGAGCTCTCCTCGAGCTCGGGGGCACCCAGTGTAGAAGACATTGACACTACCTCTACCCCTTCCGAGATTGAACAGGATAGTTATCATCAGAAGGTTCCTCGGAGGGATCCGGAGCCAGGTGACCTGGACAGCTCGGCTCTGGACATGAATCGGCCTTCAAAAATAACCGAGGATGATCTGGCGCTGCTGCGGCAAAAATATGATATACCAATAGACATTGCCTTGGAAGTTCCTGGGCCGATGGATCGTGCTAGCCAGCCGGACGAAGGTTCGGTGGCACTCCTTCCTATCTTCTTTGAGTGCGGGCTGCGGTTGCCGATCCAGCCTTATTTTGCTTGGATGTTGGCCGAGATGGAGATCGCCCATTGTCAGCTGAGTCTGAACAGTTGGAGAATTCTGGCCGGGTTGTACACAGCTTGGCATCGGGCAGGACTCGGCGAGCCTTCTTTTGAAGAGGTGAAAAGGGTATACCGTCTGAAGGCCAACCCAAAGGCTCATCATGGTTGGTACTACCTTTCTGCTTACAACAGTCCATTGAACGTCGTCCAGAAGCTCCCTGACTCTAATAAGAATTTCAAAGATCTCTGGTTCTGGGCTACTGGGGATTGGGGGCGGACCTTAAGGTCGGATGAGGGGGAGACCTTGGTACCGGATATCTTCAGGGCGGGAGGTTAGGAGACCGACCTTTAGCTTCCTTTCCTTTTCTTTTCTCTGTTTGGGTTCTTACCCTTTTTCTTCTATTCTTCTTAGCCTGTTGGAGGGATGCTCCCAAAGTTTCCCACCAGGTCCGGCGGTGAGTATTCTGGGCTCGTCGGTATGCTGCCAACTGGAGGGAGTTGGTTAATGAGGCGGCTTTTGTTGAGTCTGGCCTTACTCGGGCTGTCTCTACGGAAGTCTCGGGTCGGATAGGTAGATGTCTGTTGACTCTTAGTGGTATTCCCCGTTTTCTTTTTGTGTTTGATGTCTTTGTTATATGCTCGGGTCCTGATTTCCTTTTCCCTTTTTTTTTTGTAGGCATGTCGAAGAGGCCAAAGTTTCTCGAGAAGTTGGCCGGTACTATAAAGAAGGCCGGTCAAGTTGAAGTTGGAACTTCCCGGGCACAGTCTGATCCTGCTGGGAAGGTGTCTCAAGGACAAGTTCAACCGGGTGCTCAGGGACTATCTTCCCATTCTGGCGTGCAGTCATCACGATCTGCTCGTTTTGCCAGTCCGCCGAAGCCTCTTAGGAAGAGGAGGCGTCAATTCGGGTCTGAGGAGACCGAGTTGGTCCAAGAGGAGGAATGGGAGGTTGGTCTATAAGGAGCTACTCACAGTTTCCATGCTAACTAGGTAGGAAGTCTCTAAAGCGCCCTAAAGCAAGACCCAGCAAAACCACAAATATTTCCCTAAGCAAAATAAACAAACAGATTCACATCATACGAAAGAGAAGAGATCGCTCATAAGACTTACTTGTTCTCCTCGAAAAAAGTCGAAAAACTGTACAGCACGGTTCAGCCCGTTCCTTGTGTTTCACAGCAAAGAAAGAAGAAGGTCCGCGGTTGGAATCCGAGAACACTGAGTCGAAGCGAATCACAGAGAAGTTTTCAGAAAAGAAGGAGAAATTGCCGAAAAAGATGGAACAGTAAAAGCCTCGCTTTCTTATAGTCATGACCGGGACGCTCATGACCATTGGATCTGAAGGAAGAACCCGGATGAATGCCATGTGTCGACGACAAAAGAGGACTCCCAAGTTTAAACGGACGGCTGAGATCACCCCACTGTGAAGACTCCTCTCCACGGTCGATTCGTTCCCTTTTTGGCGGGAACCCGGCGGATGTGAATATCACTCCCGAGACTAATCCTCCCTCAATAGTGAATTTGTTTGGTTATGGGGGACCAAAAGCAAACTTAGCAAAAGACATATAAATACACCAATCGACAAAGAGATTTAACGTGGTTCGGCGGATCTTGGTCCGACCTACGTCCACAGACACAAAAATGATGATATTTTTTATTACTCCAATACGCTTCTCAGATCTTTTGTGTTTACAAGTCAGAGCTTGATGATTCTGATCACTAATTTTTTGATGTCTTCAACTTGTCTTTCTACACTCACTCTACCCTCCTATTTATAATGGTGAAGAAATCAGATTCCTATTTGTACAAGAATTCCCAATTGGAGATGATCTCCTTTTCTTATCAGGATTCATAGTCAAAACTATTCCTTTTTCCCATAAGGATTCCTAATCAAAACTACATTTACTTCCTTTATCCTATTAGGATATTAACTTATTACTTTACCCCATTAAAGTAGGACAACTTATCCCTTTTCCGCAAGAATAGGATGCTTTATCTTCCTGAGCACGCCTCGTCATGTGCTCGGTCTTCATGAGGTCGGTCATGATAGCCATTTGAACTGAGAATGTTGTTGTCGATCTGATAATGTCCGATCATCCGATCTCAAGTGGTCGGTCACCTATCATCAAATGTTCGGTCTCTTACTGTATAGTGGCCGGGTCGGCTTTAATGATCTCGCCCAAGAAGGTAATTACCCTTTTTACCCTTGCTGTACTCCTTAAATAACATAGGTCCTGAAAACACCATCAACATCTGTCCCCTAGTTCTCGGTAACAACGAGTTTGTGAGTTGATGCCGGGAACTATAAAAAAAGATGGTGTGCTGATCGCCTAGCTGGTGGTCGTTCCAGAAATCACAGAGAAATTGTCTTCTCCATCAACTAAGTCTTCTGTTTCTATCTTCATATCCTCGGTTATTGGAGATGCTGACCCTATTCAGAATGATTCTCCACCTCAAAGCAAATTGCTTACTTGGGTCGTTCCATCAGGAGATGAAGTTCCTCTTGTTGTCCAAACTAAAAATGACTCATCTCTTGTAATATCTGTACCAGAGATTTAGAGGTCCTGACCCCTGACTGATCCAATCTAGATTGTGAGGAGAAAATTTTGCCTCTGAGCTAACAATGATGTGCTCGGTGGCATGTGATCCTATCTCGAGCTGTGAGAGATGCTCAGACCTGGGGGAATATTACGTCCCCAGTCCGAAGGACTGACTAGGTGGGACGCAACCCGACCCCGAATGAAGAGAGGCACTTGGACCTGGGGGAATGTTACGTCTCCAGTCCGAATGGCTGATTCGGTGGGACGTAACCCGACCCCGAATGAAGAGAGGCACTTGGACTTGAGGGAATGTACGTCCTCAGTCCGAAGGGCTGACTCGGTGGGACGTACCCCGACCCCGAGCTGAGAAAGGCACTTGTACCTGAGGGAATGTTATGTCCCCAGTCCTAAAGAGGTAGACTCGGTGGAACGTAACCCGACCCCGAGTGAATAGAGGCACTTAGACCTGGGGGAATGTTACGTCCACAGTCCGAAGGGCTGACTCAGTGGGACGTACCCCGACTCCGAGCTGAGAAAGGCACTTGGACCTGGGGGAATGTTACGTCCCCAGTCCGAATGGCTGACTCGGTGGGACGTACCCCGACCCCGAGCTGAAAATGCACTTGGACCTGTGGGAATGTTACGTCCCTAGTCCAAAGAGGTAGACTCGGTAGGACGTAACCCGACCCCAAGTCGAATAACTAAGTGGCCTCGGGGAACGAAATCCAGCCCCGAGCCGAATAATCAAGTGGCATCGGCGGAACGAAATCCAGCCCCGAGCAGAATAATCAAGTGGCCTCGGCGGAACGAATCCAGCCCCGAGCCGATTAACCAAGTGGCCTCGGCGGAACGAATCCATCCAGCCCCGAGCCGATTAACCAAGTGGCCTCGGCGGAACGAATCCAGCCCCGAGTACTGGTTAATCCTTGGGACTTATTCAGAGGGGAAGTGTATCCACCTTTGAAGCCCTATTAGATTTGGTACGGGCGTCCCCTTACCAGACCTAATGAAAACGAAAACGGATTTTTTGAAAAATAAAATTAAAAAGTGTAAATAACAGCACGGATACCTCGAAACAGCGTCCCGTCCGAGGTCTCCAAAACACAATTCTGAATCTTTCAATTCAGTGTCCCGACGAACCAGGATTTGGATCAGAGAGCGTTTGAAATGGTAAGGGCACATCCTCTATACGTCAGGTCACTGTGGAGCCTGCGTATTGTATGAGGGCTCCTCCTTACAACGCTGAAGCAGGCACACGCCACAGGGGCACAACGCCTCCCCGTGCTGCGCCTCTCTTGGATCCAAATGATGAATGGATCAAAGAGTGTCCGGGATACTAAGGGCTTTTTGTGTAGAAAGTCTCAAATTCAGGATCTTCCGCTGCACGGATTTCCTGGGAAACGAAGATTCCTCCTTAGGTCCGATATCACTGGAGCTAGCAATCGTCATGGGGGCATCATCACTCCCCGTGCTATGCTTTCTCACGGATCAATTGCATCAGGTAAGTGAGGATCAAAGAGTGTTCGACACATTAATGGCATATTCCTCCTTATATTCGGTAACACTGGAGCAAGCAATCGCCACGGGGGTATCATCCCTCCCCATGCTATGCTTCTCACGGATCCTATGCATCGAATATGTCCCTGAATATTCTGAGGACCCCGAGCTTGAGAGACATTTGGTTCTGGGGGAATATTCCGTCCCCAGGCCAATAAGCATGACTCGGTGGGACGTAACCCGACCCCGAGCTGTAACAAACATCGGGTCTCGGCGGTACAAGAGCAGACCCAAGCCGGAAAGAGACATCGGTCTCGGCGGTACAAGAGCAGACCCGAGCCGGAAAGAAACATCGGTCTCGGCGGTACAAGAGCAGACCCGAGCCAGAAAAAGACATCGGTCTCGGCGGTACAAGAGCAGACCCGAGCCGTAAAATATATATCAACAAAACGGACTCGGCGGTACAAGAGCAGACCCGAGCCGTAAAACAAATATAAAAACCATTGTGTGAGCCATAACAAACAAGCATAATCAAATGTCAACCTAAGTCAGAAGAGGTTTTACTCACCTTTTTGGGATCCGTTGCCTTTCTTGCAACTCTACAAGGGTCACTACAAGCAAGACTCTTCTTAATACATCATTTCTGCATCTCAGCATTCCACGCGTCCGACCGAATGACTTCCGCTATCAACTTGGTCGACCTCAAAAATCGAATGGTCTATGTACATATTGAGATAGCCTTCTTTCACCAAGTCTTCCACCTGCTCCCGCAGATCTCTGCACCCATTCGTGGCATGTCCCCTTACGTTATGGTAGATACAGTATGCCCTACTATTTCCCTCCTCAATCGGGAACCTTCTCAAAGTAGGCTCGGCCAACAGACCTTTATCCTGGATTTCCCGAACTATCTAGTGAAATCCCTGAAGATCGGTGATTTCCATCTTCTGCCATCGTCTTACTACGCGAGCTGCTTTTTGTTGAGTTCCCCACAGACGGCGCCAACTGTTGACGGCTGATTTTGGTCTCAGGGTAATATGAGAATATCACCTCCGAGGTAATCCTCCTTCAACGGTGAATTTGTTTGGTTATGGGGGACCAAAAGCAAATTTAGCGAGAGACGGAAAAACACACCAGTCGACCAAGAGATTTAAACGTGGTTCGGTGGATTTTGGGATCCGACCTACGTCCACGGACAAGAACAGGTGGTACTTTTTATTGCTCAAATATGCTTCTCGGGTCTCTTCTTGCTTTTACAAATCAGAGCTTGATGATTCTGATCACTAACTTTTATGATGATTTTTTTTGATTATCTTACACATGCTCTGCCCTCCTATTTATAATAATACAGAAATCAGACTCCTATTAGCATAAGAAATCCTAGTTGGATTCAGTCTTCTCCTCTTGTAAGGATTCCTAGTCTAATACTGCTTTCTTCCTTCTCATTCTTTCTTGGATTCTGACTCCTTCTCCTTGTAAGGGTAGGATAACTTGCTTATCTTATCCGTAAGAATAGGGTGTCGTTATCTTGAACACGACTCGCTGTCTGGTCGGTCTTCATGAGGTTGGTCATGTCAATCTTTTATGCTGAGAATGTTTCTGCCGACCTTATAATGCTCGGGTCATCCGAACCAAAGTGGTCGGTCTTCTCATGTTGTGGTCGGGTCGGCTAATATGATCTCAACCGGTTGGGGAATTACCCTTTTGTCCTTGTTGTACTGTCTTAAATGTTATAGTACCTGAAAACACCATCAACACAAATAATTAATTTTTTAATAATTGGACATCAAGAAGACTAGAACTACTTCTCCAAATTATATCGAGATATTGTGTATAAAATTCAATCAAACTGGAAAAGATGGAGATGTACATTAATTATTGTGTGCGTTCACAACTTTCTTGTAAAACTCAGGAGAAATTTTACATAATGGTCATGACACATGCAACATTTTTAAGAGGATAACTGAGATGAGAAATCTTAATTGGATAATGATAACTGAGATGTGAATGCTTAGATGAATATGGGAGTGAACTGTGAGAATAAAGCTGGAAATGAAGAAAGTATAAAGAAAAAATAGATAGCACCGATTAATGAGAAAACAAGAGAAACATGACTAAGGTGAATCGGATATGTACAATATAGACCTCTAAATACCCTAATAAGAAAAAAAGAGTAAATAATATTATCATATGTCAATAGCACTGACATGGAAATAAACAATAGAGAGAGACCCATATGCTATATGCCGTTGAGCTTAATGAGACAATAATTATAAATAAAATACAATAATATAAAAAAAAAATCCATCTAATGAAAACAAAAAAAAAAAACGTGTTAAAAGAACTCGACAGAGATACAAAAACGGTAGAATGCTATACTATTATCTCACATTTTCCAAATTTAAGCATGTAGTTGAAGTTTTATGAATATGCTTTTGCCATTGTTTTAATTCCCGAAAATATTTATGAACCAGAATTCAACTGTTTGATATAATCAAAATTCAAATTTCCCGTTGCAGAATCACCAAACAGATTTTAAGCTTGAACTAATCTGGTTAGAGCTTGAAACTTCTTTTATTTCAGACAAACTTGATGAGCCAAGTGTTTAGCTCCAGCTTATTACAATGGAACAATCCACTGCATAATGTTGGCTTAACTTGACATAACTAGAGCTTAAAACGAAGTAATAGAAATAGCCACGAAAAACAGTATAGGTAAATGGATACAAAATAAATAAATTTTAAATTAAAACAACGACACCATAATTTTATTAATGGGAAAAGCTAATTTCTAATTCTACATTCTCCATCATCAGCCTTAACCATCGTTCCATCAAATCTGGCAGAAAAATCACACCCACGGATAATAATTTTGAAGTAGATTACTAACACCTCCATCATAGACTATATGAACTAATCCGTAATGAAACACAACAGGTCATACCGCCAAGCAAAGTGCACTCTTCTAGTCCGCTCTTGACTGACCAGCACGGGAAGAAAGAATGATACCAACAATGAGTCCATAAAGGGCCAGTGCTTCAGCAAAGATGAGAATGAGGATCATCCCAACGAAAAGCTTCGGCTGTTGAGCATTGGCTCTGCACATTACCATTTCAAGTCAAAAGTTGAACTTTACAAAAACAGCAATGTTTACTAGCTATATTTGTAAGAAGAAATGCAACTGTCATAAAAAAGACTAAAACAAACAATCAATCAATTGAAATTCAGAGAAGATGACTATCGAATTTAAAGTCCTCAAACAAAAGTGCTAATCATGATTTTTTATGTTGGAGCAGAAAAACAAAAGTCAAAACATGACATGTAAAAATCAAATTATATAGTGTGAAGATTGTTCAAAGATGAATGGACCAGATAGTACACAATGGCAACCTAAGGGAGACAATATAAGTGCCAGAAAGTGATAACTCGTAACAGCAATAACACTACTCATGCGAAATTTGATCACAAAACTTTCATGCCAAAGAACGTGGCATTCATCATGTGAACGCATTCATCATGTTAACGGCGAGATGATGTAATAAATTATCCAAGCAGTGAAAGTTTATCATTCACTTGATAAATCCCACTGTCACATGCCACATGAAAATTTTGGGATGAAACTTGGGAAGCATAAGCATTGCTCTTCAGGTAAAAAAGCAAAGGGGGTAAAGCCACTGCACATGCTAATCAGTAATCACTAACAAATACAGAACGTCTTTCTTAAATCCAAGCACAAGCAAATAAAATTCTGACAGTTCAAAAGCGCCTAATCGAGGCCTAGGCGGTTAATCGAAAATTGAGAATTTCTATAATTTGGTTTAAAAATTAATATGATTTGGAGAAATTAATCATAGAGAAATATTGTGAGTGATAGGTAATATTTATAAATGATCAATATGATGAGAAACTAACAAAAATTGAAAAAATTGGAGTTTTTTGAAATTAGGATTTATACTCTAAATTGAGATTTTTTCAAATTGATGAGTTAGAGAGTTAATTTTGTAAAATTAAGTTTAGGGTTAGGATAAGGGTGAAATTCAACCGGAAAAAGACTGGTGGTCGTTGACCAACGAATTTGCCGGTGAAAATTTGCCGAATGGGCCGAAAACACCACCCATTCCAGCGAGCGCCTGGCCCCAACGCGGCGGCCATAGGCCACCGAACTTATACGCGCCGCCTAGGAGCGCCTAGGCGGCATCGTCGCAGATTAAAGCTCAAAATAACAACAAATCTATATATCAGAATTAGAATGAAAGTTTCATCACATCATCAGAGAAATGAAGTAAAAAAAAATTACCTAACACCAGCATCACCGACGATCCCAATTGCCATGCCAGCGGAGAGACCGGCGAGGCCACAAGCAAGGCCAGAAGAGAGATGAGCGTAGCCATCGAAAAGGTAATAAGATTTGGCCTTAGGGTTAATTCCAGTACTAATAATAACAGCAATAATCAAACCATAAATACCCAAAACTCCCGCCATAACAACAGGCACGATCGATTTCATCACAAGCTCTGGCCTCATCACTCCCATAGACGCCACACCGACCCCACTCTTCGCCGTCCCGTAAGCAGCTCCCATACCTGCGCGATACACCAGATCCAAAATAAATTTTAGACAATTAACAACTAAGAAGAAAAATCAATATGATTGATTGAATATGTATGGGGGGGGGGGGGGGTGTGTGTTATTACAAGAAAAGACGAGGGCGGCAGCGGCCCCGATGAAGCCGAAGAAAGGAGCAGTTTCATCGCCACTGAATGATGAAGACATCTTCTTGATTTTGGTTGAATTGATCGCGGTGATCAGATCTGAGTCTGTTTTTGAATTTTAGTAACGATGACTTCTAAAATTAACTACCCGACCCGACCTATATCCAGATTAAGGGGAAAATACTTCTTGCAACTGTGGATTGGCTGGGCCTTGGGCTTGGTGGGCTTAACATTATCATAGTCAGTGATGATGGTAATCATGTGGATGTAATTTACATAGATGGGTATAAAAATGACTCGAAAAAGTTATGGAAACTTTCAAACAGAGTACTACAAAATTCATCAACATTTATTCAAAAATATGAAATTGATTGATAATGAAAGTCCAAAGAAAGTGGTCAGTTTGTTTTGTACTGAAACACGACAGCATTACCTGATCAATGAGTTTAAAACCCTCAGGGCAACTATAACTGTGAAGCCTTGCACACAAGCTTACACCCACCCACCCACCTGCACCATTTACACTGGGCATGGTGTTTACCTCCACCCCCAACCCCCAACCCACACACACATTATTACACACTATAAAGATATGGAGAGGCAATTGTAAATAAACCATGACCTTCACAAAAGGCTTTCCACAAATGCAGAGCACATTCATTTGCTTGAATTTGGTGATACAAAGCGAGGTTAGTAATTGTTCACTTAAGAATCAGGACATTCTGGGAAACTTCTTAAGGAAAGATAAGAGACAACAATTGCATGTTAAATCACTATTCAAATAATCCTAATCTGTACATACTAAGGAGTAAGGAGGTCCCTAAATTGAATATTAGTGTGTCTTAAATTTCCACCCTCTATTAGAACCTTGATCGGAGATTAACCCATTGCTTGAAGCAACCCCAAGCCGTCTTCATGACATGTTGATGATGTCTGTTGTCCTGTTGAAAATGAACTTAAACATTTATGTCAAGCCAATTCATAAAACAAAAGGCCGATGCCACAGTCCATTACCAATTTTGAATGCATCCAAGCTGGGGCATCAAACACTGAACAATTTGCATCAATAACCACAAATTATGATCCAACACCAAAAAGAAATCATCTCCTTTCCACCACGGAACTTTCGGGATCATTATGAGTATATCAGCAGTCTGAAGGAAGTATTTTGACTACAAAAAGCCCAATCAATAACTCTTTCTGCCCCCAAACCACTACCAGCTTCTGAGAACAGACTTCGGCTGTGGATCTCATACAGACGCACGCCAGAAAACAAATGCCAGCCAATCGCCAAGATCGTCAAGATATAACTGTTGGCTTCAAGGCCATGTGCCTCTCAATCAGCTTGTCTACAAAGGAACGAATCTGCATAAAACAAGGAGTAAAAGTTTGACCAAGATACAGAATTTATATGATTACACATGGACACTATTCTCTGATAGAAATGTCTAGTAGACAGGGCGATGACAAACTGATAGCAATGAAGATATTGTAATAAATTAAAGAATTACAGAAGTGGGTGTGTTTCTTCGTGCTCTACAAGCCAAAAGAAGATGGTAGTAGTAGTAATAATCCCACCAAGTTTTTAGGAAAAGCAAGAAAATACAAAATACAAAACCCACTCGGGACAAAAAAAAAAATCATAGAAAATGTTAATACACAAGCAGTGTTCTAAAACGCCCCGCCTAGGCTCGCCTAGGCGGCGCGTATAGGTTCGGCGGCCTATGGCCGCCCCGCCTAGCCCCAAATCGTTGGGGCCGGGCGCTCGTCACAAATTCATCGGTCAACCGCCATTGACCGACGCAGAATTCGAAATTAATTGCTTTTTCCGACCGAATTTCACACCCAAATCTTAACCCTAACCTTAACTAAATAAAATTAACTCTCTAACTCATCAATTTGAAAAAATCTCAATTTAGAGCATAACCTCTAATTTCAAAAATCTAATCTTTTTTCTATTTTTGTTAGTTTCTCATCAAATTGGTCATTTATAAATATTAGTCATTACTCAAATAACATTTATCTATGATTAATTTCTCCAAATCATACCAAATATTAAATCTAATTGTAGAAATTCTCAATTTCCAATTAACCGTCCAGGCCCCGCCTAGGCGCTCTAGGCGCTGGGTCGCCGCCCGACTAGCGCCTAGCGCATTTTAGAACACTGTACACAAGCCAATCCCTATGTATAAAAAAGATTCATCATAGGAACTATTTTTGGAAGTTGATCAAGCCAGTGGGAACCTTTATTATGGTCAAACTTTAAAAGCCTATGAATCAAGTATCATAGGAACTATCTATCAGAAAAACTGAAGTTAAACAAAAGTATTTACCTTATTCCTGCGCTTAAAATCAAGAAACTCCGACACGGCCATGGCTTTCTCTGCATCTGTGGCCTGCTCCATGACCTGGTTGTTAAAACAAAAAAGCTAAACGGTGAGAGAGAAAAAAAAGGAAGAAAAATATAGCAGTACCAAACCATATTTATACAAATTGTACTAGCTTAAGAGACCATCAGCATCAAATTTGTACCGAAATAAAACAAAAAGTACGAAGGAAAAAGAAGTAAAACAACAAACCTTTGTTGCGCTTTTCTTCATTATCGATTTATACCCTTCCCTATCAATTTTCCTTGCCTTATAAAGGGGCATGAGCAATGATGCAACATAATCAACAACTGCCTGCTTTATACGATCTGCTCCATGAGGATAATTTTCAAACGACTCCTTGTTAACAGTAACTTGGGAAACAGAGCTCTCATTTGCTCGTCTATCATGCTTCCAGGTGTGTGGTTTAGAACTCGTGTTTGAATCTTCCTCATCCTTTATACGCATGGCTGGACGAAAGAAATCAGGATCAGCTGCAGCTGCTTGAGATTGCCATCTCTCAATTGCATGAAAGTCTTTTATCCCCTCACTACCAGCAGTATCAACCCATGCTTTTGTAAAAATACTGTTATCCACAGCAGCACTTTCTCCAGAAAGCTCTGCAAAATTCAAATGACATGCAATCTCATTTGAATGGCTTCGCTGCGAGAGGTTATCTGCAGACATTCTTGAACTATCAAGGTTAATACAAGCAGCAGAGAAATCAACCGACCAATCCCTCACTCTGCAGTTCCTGGAATCTATTTCTGATATACAATCTTGTCTTCCTACAACACCACCGGACCACTTTCTTCTAAGATCATAATCATCCATTTGCCCATATTTTCCCCGGTTGGCAAATTTGTGAAATGAAAGTATCTTAGGAAGTTGCGGGCCAGAAGATGTAAATGCCTGCAAATTATAAACCTCTAATTATGAACAAATCAAGAAGAGCAGAAAAACAAAGAGATAAAAGAGTATGGCTTAGGGCAACTTGGGTATACATAAATGCAGTGTCATTGACCCTACACCTCTTTTGAGGTAAGTAAACACCACCTCATGTTATCATCACGAGGACAGTGTATGAGCTAATTTTTTCAGCAGAATACAGAAAGGGAGGAGGGAGCAATACACTGTTGAATGGTTTTACACAGCTGAAATAATTGCATCAAATGTTTGAAAAACAAGAAGATGACTGGATAGTCATTCAAATCATTATCCAAATAGGAGCCTCATACAACAGCGGTTTTCAAGGAAATGCTTAACAGCAGTCTCAAACATGCAACAGAAGTTTATAAAGTATTTCAGAGATGGATGTATGATAAATGACTGATCGAAACACTGCATTTATGATTTACTACAGTAGTAGCGCACCAAAAGAAACAAACCTTAGCAGTTGCTTCAGCTGCAGCTCGAGTAGCTGCTTCAGCTGCCGCTCGAGCAGCTTCTGCTGCAGCGAATGCAGCTTGTTCTTCTTCAGACATAGCAAAACTTTTATCTTCCACCTCAGTACCCAGTTTGCCAATTAGACTGTGCGAAATAGTTTCCAACTTCATTGTTTTGCCATTCTCTTTCTTAAAATTTGCATCAGAAGTCAAATGGCTTCCAGGAGATCCTTTACTCTCCAAACCACCACCATATGAGTGTAGAGGCGGCTTCCCCGAAGATGGATCTTTAAGAGATTTTCTCTTCAAAGAATCTACTGTAGTTGATTGCCTGAATAACTTTGGTCGATTGGAAGCTTTTTCCTTGCGGAAGACTTCAAGCCACACATTAACCAACTGACTTGCAATGGCGCGTATATCACGGCTGGTGTGTACACAAACTTTCTCTCTCACAGTTTTCCCTATGCCTATACCAAAGTAAAATAATCAATCAAATACAGTAATGAAACAAATTATTTCTCTATTGCTCTGAAACAAAAAAGATCAGTGGCTAACAAGAACTTACGAGTTACAACACACAAAGATGTTGCATACATGCAACCATACATGAGTGCATAAATATCTATAATTATGTCAATCTTTAACAATAACTCTATTTGTGCTGAAATGTTGGATAATTTACTTGATCTCAATTTGGCCAAAAGTTCACTCATTTGAAATTTCCTAGAGATACTCGGTAGAATTAGATATTTTAATTTTTCTCAAAATTAGAAAGACAATGTCTCTGAAAGTCCTAACATTCTCACACTAATCTTGTTTCATAACACAGCCAAAAATTGCAAATTTTGAAATGAATCTTTTGTTTTCAAAATATCTACACTACCTGCGTACATCGGTACATGTGTGCTTGTAATACACATGATATATGCATATATATATATATATATATATATATATATAGGGCCGTCTTCCGGTCCTTACAATCCGGATTTCGTCCGGATACGCTAAATGACAACACAAAACAGTGCCAAACAGTGCTTATTAGCATCCGGATTTTGTCAAGTTATCCTGACTGGAAGATTTTCATATATATATATATAAGACCAAACCCAAAATGAGGAAATGTTACCTGACACACGCACTGCAAGTAGATCAGTTGAAACGCGTACAAGAAGACGGACACAATGACGCAAAAGCTGAGTCCCATCCTTCCCCATAGAGTCCTGTGATAAATAAGAAGAGTCACTCAGAAAGCTTTCAGTTTACACATATAAAACGCAACATGTGGCCACGAGCAGGAGAACATGAAGATTAATTAAAGAAATTCATAGCAAGTCAGAAGCAGTGGCATATTAAAACTCAGAAATGCAACAAAAAAACCTTATTAACAAGTTGACAATAAAGAGTATAATAATTAGAGTATGTATATTAACATTATGAAAATACCAGTATCCAGGAGTTGAGTGTGGTAAGCCCTTCCTTGGTCCCAGCAAACGACTTCAAGGTTGCGACAGGGAGATTCAACAACTCCTTGGCTAAATGCAAGCGTCCTGCAGTGCTTTTTGCATTAAAGAACATGTCCTGTAGTAAAGATTCCCTGGTCAATATAAGGGCACGGTCCAAAGAATTCTTGTACAAGACATTGGAAAGCTCAATAGCTTTGAGTCTCTTTGTTATGTCTCTAACTTCATTCCCCTCAGACTCTGACTGCATCTGCGAAGCTTCCAATGCCTCTACTTCAGCTGTATAATCATTTCCAGTTGTTAATATATCAATTATACGCACTGCCTCTCGAAGCCCACTCAACATTGCACCACCAACTGTGTCAGGATGCTCCTTGCATGTGGCTTCACCGGCAAAAAATAAACAGTTTTCAACAGGCCTGCCTAACATATCATAGTCTTCTCCAGATGCTCCTATGGCTACATAAGAATAAGCACCATAGCTGAAAGGATCCCTGCCCCAATCAGTCACTACTGATGCAACTGGATCAGGTACTGAAGCTTCCCCAAAAATTTGACGAAGAACCATTACTGCATGGTTTACATGGTCAGATGAGCTCATATTTTCACCATCAATAGCAGCCTTACCAACCACCAAGGCTATTAGAACAGGAGCTCCAACTGTTTTTTTAACATTCCAAAACATAAAGCACTCACCCCTCAAGTCTGTTTCTTTTGCAGTCGCACCAAAGTAGTCCACAGTGTCATCCCAAAAGACTTCCGGAAATTCCAATACAACTTTATTAAGTACTCCAAAACCAAGCCGCTGGATGGCAGTATACTTCCATTGTGGCAATGGTGGGGAAAACTTTATACTTTCTACTTTTAAGCATCCAAGTGGCACAGTAATAAGCACAGCATCTCCCAAAAATTCACTGCCATTTGATGTAGAAACTTTGACTTTGGACTGACTATCACTCAATTCAGAGTCCTTGAAGCTATACGAAATATCTGTGACAACATGGTTGAAATGTACGATAAGTCCTTTTCGAAGCGACTCAACGACAGTGCTGTAGCCACCTTTGATCATACAATGAGCCCCTCCAAATCCTCCATAGACATCATCTTGATTCCAGAAGGGAAGGGATACTTCCTTGAGCAAGGCAGCACAGCCATACTCCAGGTTGGCAAAATGCCAATCCATAACCCTTCTCTCAACAGGACTCAAAATCTCATCTGTAGCACAAACTTTATCAGGAACTCTGTTGTCAACACAGCTTGTTTTAGAATAAGCATCCACTGAATTCTGCAGTTCAATTTCTTCAACACCTCTTCCCAACCGTGCCATTCGACGCCTCTCAAGGGCATACTCCAAACCATCCTCTAGAGACATTTTCATTGCATGTTCCCCCTTCTGGGCAACAAGCAATACCATATCATCGAGAAGGCTGTTGAACTCTGATTCCAGGGCTTCATCCATATCTGCAGGAACCTTTTGACCAGAAACAATATCATAAAGAGGGCAGTCACTGTTTAACACAGTCAACTCCAAGCCCAACTGAGCACAAACCAATGAGGAAGGATCAGCCCTTCTTTCGGTGGCCACATCAGCCTCAACACCTGTAATAATGCTAGCCCCGAGATCCACAGGAACGGAAAGAGATGTACGGTCTGTATAAACACGACCACCTATCCTATTCCTTGCCTCAAGCAAGGTTACAGAGAAACCTTGACGTTGCAAGTGGCGAGCAGCGGTTAATCCAGCAGGACCAGCACCAATGACAATGATTCTCTTCTTGCCACCTAAATCACAATACTCATAAGCAGATTGAACACTCTGTGAGTCATTCCTCTCTTCAATTGTATGTGGGGCTGTTCCACCATCAACCATTCCACAAGATGGGTCAGCACTCAAAACATCCACACTAACCAATCTGTTGGGTGATTTTGGATCACTGTTACCTTTTTGCAGGAAATCATCAGCTACACTTACTTTCTGTATTGTGTCATCAGGTAATCCTGACGGCACCGAACTTCCAATTTTGGTTTCTTTTTTCTGGCTTCCATCATTACATTCAACATCATTTTTGGCCTCCGTAGAAGTTTCGGAACTCTTAACCTGACCAAGGATGAAAGCAACTCCATCCTCGGAATCAGCAACTGAAGCCCCATAACTTTTTTCAAGTCTTTCTTCTTTGAGTAGTTTATAACTATGCTTAGCATTATGATCTGCTTTCTCCTTTGTAGAAGCAATACCAACATTTATATAACCCTGTCAAAATATTTGTTCAAGTTTAAAATTTAACCAGGATAAGTAAATTCATTAAACCTTAATAATTTTCTGCAAAACTGCATATCTAAAAAGCTGATAGGTATAAGAAATAAACAAATCCGCAAATCAATTTAATGATAAAACAGGGAGCAAAAGTAAAATTTAAAAGAAAAGAAAACACTCACTGAGCATTACAAACTTACACTCTGATCAAGAAACTTGTAGATCTCCCTAATTAGGGAAGCACAGGAAGGCTCATCCTCCGAAGGAGTATCACTAATCCCGCACTCTGCAAGTGGCAAAATACGGCCAACATCTCTACTCCAAAGACTTAAGATCTGATTCCTGCATTATGTAAAGTACTAAGTCATCCCTTGAATTGAAGGTAAAGCTTAGCAAAGCATGTGAATTTACAGTGTTCGGGAACAGGAACTAACCTGCATTGTAAATATTCCTGAAGCCCACCTCTGCGCTTCAAGACCTCCTTAAATTTAATTTTCTCAATCGGACCAGCTGCATGAGCTTTCAGCCCCGCTGCTATAGCTGCTGCCCCACCATTTTCAGCTTCTGTTATAGTAGTTGAAGAGGAATCAAACTTGTCTCTTGATCTCAAAGCTCGGTCATAGTCCACAGCCTGATGATCTTCAAGAAACCCTTGCTCATTGATCAGAATCTCCCAGTCGGCATCCCCCTCATAAGCCATGTCTCCAAGCCTATGCTTTTTAGCAGTGCGCACAGCACGTTGAACAGCTGATAGCTTACTATCTCTGTTCTCGGAATCAGGCATAGATACTGTATCTTCTGTAAAACTTCCATGTTCATCATGAGCCACGGAGGAAGGAGACCCTCCCTTAGCCTCTTCATCTGTGCAAAGAGCATCATGACCTGGAACACAAGTCCCTTTAGATGCATCAGAAGGTTTATTCTGATTGAAACCCGAGCTGCACTTCCAAAAATTTAATCCAGATTCCTGAATTCCAGAAGACAGTTTATTCGTCAGAGATAACCTACCATCAGATACTATAGTATTTTCTTTGTTAGAAGAATATGCAGCGCAACATGGCTCTTCAGTACAGGTAATGTGATCATCACTAGAAGCTTTTGCCATCCCCAAGAACATAGAGGAATGGTTAGGCAGAGGGAGCGAAATGTGTTGGGAACCTGGGGGACTTTGATCAAAATCGAATCCACGTTCTGATTTTGCAGCTTTCGAGGAGTTCTGAGATAAAAGCTTTAAGGTTGCCTGCATAATTTTTTCAGAAGCCGGTATCTGAATCTCTTTTGATGTAGTTCTACAAGATTTGTTTGTTAACCCATCTTCAGCACAAGCCACTTCAGCACAAGTCAATGAGACTTCTTTTCCAGTTGAAGAAGAGGAAATTTCAGGGTCTGAACTAGAAACGTTCATGGCTGACATACTATTAGATTGTAGGTCCAATGCATCTGTAAAGCCTCTATCAGACTCACCCTCAAACTCATGAAATTTTTCCATAGGCTTTAGGGAAGAAGCAGGATCGAGCAGTTCAACAACATCGAGTATCGAAGTGCTTGACTTGTCCATAGAATAAAGCTTTAATTCATCATCCAAAGTTTGAGTATCCGATCTAGCCTTTTGACCAGGAGCAGAAGCATTGCCTGCTGGAAGGAAATTGTGTGATTTTTCACCACTATCACAAGCCTTGTTTGCGCTGCAAGGATCCATAAGAAGTTCCTCTTGGACATTTGAGTGACAAGTCCCCAAAGTTGGTTCAACTGCCTTACATCTGTCAGTGTCTAACTCCAATGTCCTCAAATCATAAACCATATTTGTACTATCACCAGATTTTGGTTTCCTGTCAGACATTTTTGAAGCAGAAACAGACCGAAATCTCCTTACAGACTTCGAATCGCCCTCAGAACTAGGAATATATCCATCGCCCAAGCTCCGATCCTTAATACTCTGTTTCAAACCAGAATTCCTTCGAGTTTTCGTGAGGAAACCGGATGGTGGCCTCTGAATAAAGATCGATAACTCTTCCACGTTCTGATCTTCCAATGAATCGACCCAAGAACCCAGATCTTTTGAGTCATCATCACACACAATATTTTGCCTCATCATTGTCATATTTGAATCAATGTTGTGTCTCTTAACCCTTTCTATACATCTAGTTTCAACCCCTTTATCAACATTCATACCAGATCCATCTTCACAAGTCTCCTCAACTTTCTCATCATTCTTTGGCGCCAATTTCTGGTCCAAAACCACACCATCATCCAAAGATCCATTAAAACCTGAACCCTTTGCCTTTAAGATTCCAGATCCAGCGTCTTTCTTAGGACCCTTCAGTTTCTTCCTAAAACTCGCCAATGTATCATCCATACCCCCCAATTCCTCATTCTTAACCATCCCTTTATCTTCCCTAGCTTCAGTCTTCTGCCCCTTAACCTTCTTAGCGTTTCTCTGTTTTTTTAACTTAAACAAAGACCCAATGGGCTCATCATCATCAGAATTGAAACCAATCTCCATTGTTTTCAACCTTTTCTTAGACTCAGATTTCTTCTCTTCACCATCCATTTTCTTAACCCTAGGTTTTAACAAATTCTGCCTTAGCTTAACATTAGTGCCCGAATCAAATTGCAAGTCCTGTACCAAATCATCACCATCCATTTTTCTATTAACAGAAAATTAAAACTCATACTTTGTATTGATTTTCTCTTCAACCAATTACGGCCATAAACTATAAGTTATCTACAACACAAAAAGAAATCTCAGCACCTATTAAAAGCCTAATTACAGACAAGCAACTGCTATCAAACAAATTTCAATGCTACACTTAATAATTTTTCTCTTTCGAATTGCTCAGTGCCAGGGAAATATCACGACACTAAAGAGGAAAAAAAGAGCCTAGGGTTTCTTAATCGAGCTACTGAGCCACCGAAGCGGAGAGAAAGATAACGAAATAGAACGAGAGTTTGCGAAAGCAGACCTGAGAAATGGCAGCCGAAGCGGCGACACGGCGGTGTTAATGGATTTGACAAAGAAGACTGAGTGGCGCACGTTAGCGTCTTGTTTTCTGGAATTGGTGGTCTGGTTCTTTTATATACTGCGACGCGATAGATAGGGAGTAAAATGATAAAACAAAATCTTTTTTATATATTAGGAGATAAAATAGATGAATATATTTACATTAAAATCCTTCATCTTTGTACTTATTTTAATTTAGGTAGATAGTATAGAGAAATAGACGCAGCGGTCCTGCACTGAGTGTTATTTGCTCACTCTGTGTGCGTATTTATAAAAACTGCACATTTCATTTCATCCATAAATCTATTTTCTTCTCTATGAGTTGCAAAATTATGCTCAATTTTATATGTGACAATCCCATCAAGATCTATTTATTAGTTTGGGGAAAAAATCCGCACGAATCGGATTTTATTAGGAACATATAGAGAGAGACGCTGGTCTTGCCTTACCTTCTTCCTTTCCTGGGCCAAGGGTAAAACCGTCTTTTACCTTAAAGCCCAAAAAACACATTGTGCCAAATTGGGCCAGGGGTAAAATTGTCTTTCCATTCGTAACCAATGTCAGATAAGGCCCATAGACAGAGATGCTGAATACCGGAAAGCCCAAAGTAAAGCCCAACAAAACCCTTATTCCACTTGCAGATAAATGATTCATACATAAAGCCAAATCTGTACCAAATATTTCCCACTTACCCTAATCATAATCGAACTGATCCACTTTGATCACTAAATAAAGATATCTGAGCACATTGTGGGACTTATGCCAGCTGCAAAAGTCACTCACCTTCAACTATAAATTGCAACAAAATACGAGAAACAGGTAGGCCTGACTTCTCTCTTACAGCTTCTGCTCTCTGACACAAGCTCTCAGAGCTTCACATTTCCTAAACACTTTCTTCCTTCGCCCTCACGGCCACCCAAAGAAGGTCAAGGTAAATAGCAAACCTTACTTTCACATTTAACATATTCACTGCTCATTTCATACTACTGACTGGGCGTCGGAGTGTCCCCGGTACCTACCACACCGGTGGGCAGTCTACTCCCATTCATTCTTCTTTGTCTTGCAGGATCGCTAGTGCCCCCATTTACAAATTCTGATTGTGGACCTCGGCCGAATTCCAGCATCCACACCCTAAATAGTTTCCTAATATTAAATTTTCTTAAACCTACTTTCGTGCAATTTTATTTACTTGTTTTTAAATTCAAAATCATCACCATTTCAAATCAATCAATCAACCTGTTAGATACTAGTAATCATTTGATCTCATAAAATTAATAGATTATGTATTAAGTCCTCGTGGGATCGATACTTTTTATACTACTTGAAAGATACGTGCGCTTGCGTTATACGCGTGTGTAAGCACCGGTCAAGTTTTTGGCGCCGTTGCCGGGGACTTATTTATCTTTCACTATTAGTTTAGGGGTTAGATACGTTACTTGTATCTAATTTTCTTTTTACTTGTTGTTTTTGTTTTATTGTGTTTCAGGTTCTCAGACACTATATGAGACGAACCAGAAGCTTTGAACTCCGACCGCTTGACCCAGAGATTGAAAGAACCATCAGACAGTTGAGAAGGGAAAGGCGAGAAGGCCAAGAAACAATCATTAACATGGAACTTGAACCTTTGAACGTTGCACCACCGATTCCCATTCCAGACAGAACCATTCCGGTGGTTGACAGACTCATTTCTTGTATTGTACTTCCTCTCTTACCAGCAAATGCGGGTGACATCAAAACATGCATCCAGATGATTCAGTAGTCAGTGCAGTTTGGGGAAAATGCAACTAAAGAACTTAATGCCCACATCAGCAACTTCCTGGAAGTTTGCGGTACTTTCAATTACAACCGAGCAGCTGAAGAAGCAATGAGACTGCGGGTTTTTCCATATTCCCTGAAAGACAGAGCTAAAGCTTGGCTACATTCGTTACCAGCATGTTCCATCACAACTTGGAACACTCTAGCCACCAAATTCCTTGCAAAGTACTTTCCACCAGCCAGAACTGCAAAGTTGAGGAATGACATCACATCATTCGTGCAACAAGATTCAGAATCCTTTTGCGAAGCTTGGGAAATGTTCAAAGATTTACTCCAGAAATTTCCTCATCATGAGATCGCAAAGTGGCTACAAGTCCAAACCTTCTACAATGGACTTTCTGGAATAATGAGAACCATAATTGATGTTGCTGGAGGAGCTTTGATGGCAAAATGAGAAGATCATGCCTGTGACGTAATTGAAGAAATGGCTAACAACAATTCATTGTGGCCAACAGACAGGAGCATGATTCAAAGAATTGCAGGAATTTATGAAGTTGGAGCAAACACAGTAGTAAATACCAGGCCGGATCAGATATGCAAATGTCTAGAAACACTTAGCACGCAAGTTGTGAACATCGCTGGAACCACAAGTTCACCATATGGAGGAGCACCAGAACCAATTCAACATAAAGAAATGGTGAACTACGTCAACAATTTCAACAGACAGGGAATAATCCATATTCCAACACCTACAACCCAAGGTGGAGGAATCATCCTAATTTTTCATGGAGCAACAATTCAGGGCAAATGAACAACCCACCACCCGGATTCCAGAAACAGAACAAAGTCCAGGAGCATGAAAAAGAACCAGGAATAATAGAAGTGCTGGCCTAGTTGAAGAAGCAAGAAGCAAAATACGATGCTTTAGCAGCTATGGTTCAAAATCAAGTGGCATTGAATCAAAGTCATTCAGCTTCTATCAAAGCACTGGAGAATCAAATGGGACAATTGGCCAATGCTCAGAGTTACAGACCATCAGGTACTCTTCCCAGCAACACAGAGCCAAATCTAATGAACATGGGAAAGGAACAATGCCATGCCATCATGTTAAAAAATGGTACTGAAATTAACAAAGATGTTGGAGCCAAAACAACTGTTGAGGAAATTCCAAAAGAAACAAAGCAACAGATGGAGGAAAAAGAAGCAAAGGAAAAATAACATATCACTCCACCTCCACATTTTCCTCAGCGTCTTCAGAAAAATAAACTGGACAAGCAATTTGCTCGATTCTTGGAGGTGTTCAAAAAGCTGCATATCAACATTCTATTTGCAAAAGTGTTGGAACAAATGCCCAGCTATGCCAAATTCATGAAAGACATTCTTTCACGAAAGCAGAGATTGAGAGATTACGAGACAGTAGCATTATCAGAAGAATGCAGCGTTATCACTCAGAGGAAACTTCCTCCAAAGTTGAAAGATCCTGGTAGTTTCACTGTTCCTTGCACCATATGAGAACATGACTTCGGTAAGGCTCTGTTTGATCTAGGCGCGAGTGTTAACTTGATGTCTTTTTCTATTTTCAGGAAATTGCAGATTAGAGAAACAATGCCAACTTCAGTCTCTCTACAACTTGCTGATAGAACTCTCGTATTTCCAAGAGGCGTAGTTGAGGATGTGCTGGTCAAGGTTGACAAATTCATTTTCCCAACATATTTTATTGTCTTTGATATGGAGGAAGACGCCGACGTGCCAATCATCATCGGGAGACCATTCTTGGCTACAGGTCGAACCATTATTGATATACAAAAAGGATAACTAACCATTGGGGTACAGGACCAAGAAGTAACATTCAATGTTTTTAAAGCCATGAATTTCCCGAATGACGAGAAAGAGGAATGTTTCAGACTTGATGTGATAAATAATATCATCCAGACCTCCAATGCAATGCAAAGTTCTGCTGACAAACTTAAAGCATGTCAATTGCCTGTGGAGCTTGAAGATAAAGCGCAATGCGTACTGAAGAAGCCTATTCTTGCACTACAAGCAACATAAGAGAAAAAGTTCCACCATCTCAACGAATTGGAGGATTTTCACAATCAATCTTTTGAGGATGCCAATTTGTACAAAGAAAAGGTAAGGAAAAGACATGATGAGATGTTAGTGCTCATACAACTGGAATCAGGGCAGAAGGTACTGTTAAACAAATCAAATGTGAAATTCTTCCCATGGAAGCCAAAATCACGGTGGTCAGGTCCATTTGTGATCACCAAAGTTTTACCAGATAGAGCCGTTGAGATACATGATCCTCACTCCAATAAAACATTCAAGGTTAAAAACAAGCATGTCAAGCACTACTGGGGAGAATCATTTGAGCGACAAAAAGAAAGTGTCACACTTTCAGATCCAGCCTAACGTTCGAGAAGTCACGTCTAGCTGTCGACGTTAAACTTAGCGCTAGTAGGGAGGTAACCCATGCAATTTGTGTATATATTGTGATTTGGTGTAATTTAATTTTGTGTGTTTAGTTTTTTCAGATTAAGACATTTCAGGATGGAAGAAGTTCTCGCAAATCTTCACAAGCAATTTCCTTCTCTCATTCAAAACTCTCTGATGAAAGTCTACAAAGCTCGCTTGGAACGGATGAGATTACTAACGATCCATGATATTCCTAATGATATTCGTTGGGTAATTGAAGCTAAGGGGGTTCATAGGGTCGGGTCAACCCGCGACCCGACCCGACCCGACGTGACCCGACCCGCGCGGGTTCATAAAAAAATTTGCAAAATTTTGACCCGACCCGAAATTTTCGGGTTGCACAACGGGTTTGATCCCCTTGACCCGACCCGACCCTATACAAATTTATTATTTTTCTAAAATTTTTATTATTTTTCTAAAATAATTATTAGTATTTTTAAAGTTTTTACTTTTATTACTTTTTTGTATTAAAACTTTATATATATGATATTTTTGGGATATAAAATAACTAATATTTATATTTCAAAATAATTAATTCATTTAAATTTTTAAAAAAAAAATGACCCGACGACCCGACCCGAACCCGATCGGGTTCCACTTCCCCGCGACTCCGATTTTCCCTTGACCCGACCCGATCGGGTCTAACAAAATTTCAAAAAACCCGACCCGACCCGTGAACACCCCTAATTGAAGCACGGGTCTGATTGGCAGATGAGTCTTCTGACTTTTTTTATTTCACATTGCTTGGTTTTGGAAGAAACACATATGCAAAGAAACGTAGAGCTAAACAAATGAGTGTTTGTTACAAATGTGCACGCTGGAATTGCAATACTCGTTGTCGTTTTTTAGGAATGGTGTCTGATAATCGCGAAGACAAAATTAAATTAATTAGGGATGACTTGAGTAAGGAGTCTTTAGATGATATATCTTCGACTCTTGAGACGCATCCCAGTGGATATGTTCACATAGCCATTCGCAAATTACATACACAATTTTTAAAAGAAAGACAACAGTTAAGTCTCGGGAATCTGACTCAAAAAGACCCTGTTTGCCAATTTATAAGAAAATTGGATGGGAAGCTTGTCCCTGACGCATAGACGTCAATCAAGCCGCTACCATTATTGTAAATATTATATCTCTTTGTCTTTTCCTAATAATTGTGATTTGTTTTGTTGTTTTCTTTTATTTTCTCCGGCGGGATCCAGATCTTTTTGACTATCACGATTTATTTTATTGTTTAACTAATCGTCCTTTGGAAGATACTTGTGCTATTATTACTCACCCTTTTCAGGTTTTATAAATTCAACTCATCATTGCACTTTTGAAGACATCCAGAGTAAAACATGAAAGCCACTTCAAGAAGACGAGTTGAAAACATCTGTGTGTTTTGCGGTACTAATGTTGGTGTTAAGCCACAATACGTAGAAGCAACACATGAATTGGGTCGAGTCTTAGCTGCAAGGAATATGCACTTAGTATATGGCGGAGACAATCTTGGGCTAATGTGGATCGTTTCAAAGGTCGTACACGAAGGAGGCAGTCACGTTTTGGGAATCATCCCAAAACCCTTGGTGGATGCAAATCTTATTGGACTATCAAACATGAATTGGGTCGAGTCTTGGCTGCAAGGAATATGCACTTAGTATATGGCGGAGGCAATCTTGGACTAATTTGGATCGTTTCAAAGGCCGTACAGGAAGGAGGCAGTCACGTTTTGGGAATCATCCCAAAATCCTTGGCGGATGCAAATCTTATTGGACCATCAAACAGAGAATAGCTAATTGTGCCAGGTATGTCTGAACGACTGGTAGAAATAATTAACCGTTCTGATACTTTTATTGTTTTGCTAGGTGGCTTGGGTACATTGGAGGAAATTTTTACAGTGTTATCTTGGGTGAACCTGAACATACACCAAAAACTGCTTGGACTGTACAACATTGAAGGATTTTATGATTTTCTTTGTGTGTTTCTTGATGATGCTCGGAGAAATGGGTTCGTATCAAAACCTATGAAAGAACTCATATTTACTGCCAGAACTGTTCCGGATCTAATTGACCAAATCTTAGCCTATGAACCACAAATTGACCCTATTCTTTCAAAGATAAATTGGTCCGAGGACGATCGTGGTAAGAAGCGTCGAATTAATCTGGATCTTAACCTTTAACTTTTCGTGTAGCATTTCAGTTAACCATGTATTATCTTCTAAACTCTTCTTCTACTGTTTAAGACATTGAGGACAATGTCTCATTTAGGTTTGGGGGAGGAAATTAGTTGATCAATATCTTGTTCTTAGTTATGTGTTGTTTTTATTTTTAGTCCAAAACTACAAAAATATTTTGCGTTTTTATTTTGACTAAAAAAGTGAAATTGGTAAAAGATAGCTGAGTAAAGAGTTTCCACTCCTGAGACGTATCTCAAACCTAATTCGGAACAAGTTAATTTTTGTTTATTTCCTTTTGAAATTATTTAATTTGTGAATTCTCCATAATACTGACTAAAATGGATCTTCATATGCTCAATTAGTAGGTATTATCAACATACATAATAACATACGGACATGAGCTATAATTGAAAATTTTGTAATATTCAGTGCTCTATTTTAATTGGAGAAAACATCTAAAAAAGCGATGCAGTAAAAAAAAACGTCTGAGATCCGAGTTATTAAGTCTGTAAAGGTGTTTTAACACCTAGTGCCCTAAAGCCAATTGGTTTGGGAGTCACTGGCCCAAAGCTCGCTACATGGATCAAGGATGTTGCAAAAATATATATATATGAAGTCTGAGTAATTAAGTCTGTAGGGGTGTCTTAACACCTGGTGCCCTAAAGCCAACTGATTTGGGAGCCACCGACCCAACACTCGCTACATAGATGGAAGATATTGTATATAAATAAATAAAAATCAAAAATCAAAAATCAAAGAAAAAAATTAGAAAATTCAGAAAAATTATTCCATTGCTGCAAAAAAATGTGAATTCTAATAAAACTTTAGGACAAAAATATTACTCTATTTTCAACTGCACTTGTGACTGTTGTGGGAAAAATGAGTTGATTAATATTTTGTCGACTCTGTATATGGAGAATGGTAAAAATAATCGGAGAATTTACTTATTCGGTAATTTAGAATGAAACAAAACAACTATTGACTTGGATTAAATGTTTCATATGTTTAGTCACTAACTTATTTATTCTTTTTTCTCTTGTCTTTTTGCTTTTGTGTGCATTAGTTTTATTATTTTTTTACTTTTGTAAAACGTTTGTGGGTATCGTTGTTGTAAGCCCTCACGAGACTATAACTCGTCCACTAGGGACACCTATGGGTTTAAAGGCTTGTTGCATATGCTAATGCAACTGTGATCCCTACGAAAGTGGCTTAGTTTAATTTTAATGGTTTCTTGTATTTTATTTTGTTGTTTTGCTCGAGGACTAGCAAAATGATAGGTTTGGGGGTATGATGAGCGGAAAATATATCAATATTTACCGCCCATTTTACTTAATATTTTGTTTAGTTTCTCGGGTTTGATGAACGTTTTGACGTGTTTTAGTTTATTTTACAGATAAAATAATATTGTGACACAATGAAATCATTTAGGACGAAATATGGGTCAAATAAGAGCAAAAATTGGACTTGACATATTAATTTTGGAGATTGGAAACTTGAAAGGGTGTTTTAACGAAGTGCAGTTTTGGAAATTCCAATTTTACGCATCTATCGTATTTTGGGCATAACTTTTTACTCCGCTATATGATTGAGCTGATTTAAGTTCTAGATTAAAGAAGACTCAAAGATCTACAACTTTGAAAGACAAATTAATTTCGAATTCTGAAGATTTCATACCTGAAATTGATGAACCATCTAGAAGTGTGTTGTGTGTAATTATTAAAGTCATTTTCAATCATTTTCAAAGCAAAAAATAAATTAATAAATAAATAATAAAAATATCAAATCACCACTAAACATGATAAACAATTAGTGGAGCAATTAATAATGGATTTGGTGGATGATTTGATGGAGGCAAAATTTTGCCTATAAATACCAAGTCATTTCATTTGTAAATTCATACTTTCTTCTAAGGAATTCCTTAAGAATACTAAGAAGATTGTATCTTGTTTGTTTATTTACAGCTTTCAGTAATTAATTTTCGCTTTCGCACTTTGTTTTCTTTACTTTTCAGTTTTTACTTTCCGCAATTTACTTTTACGCACAGTACTTTTCTTTCTTTAATTTTCAGTTTTTACTTTTCAGTAATGAGGAGGTAACTCCCATTTGCTGGGGTAAAAGGTAAAACTTTTATTACTGATATTTAGATTAATCTCCCTAAATTATAATATATAAACTAGTTAAAATCTGACTTAATGAGGATACCGCTATATTGGTCGGTTGGTAATTAATTATTAATTTGACTTAATCTGGATACCGCCTATATGGCTGGTTGGTAATTATCATGCAAAGTTAATATATTATATCAAGGGAGATATCTAACATAAAAGTAATAAAAGTGGATCCTTTTACCTCAACATTTTCTTTTATTGTACTTTTACTTTATTTACTTTTCAGCAATTTACTTTCAGCATTTACTTTTCAGCAATTTACTTTCAGAATTTACTTTTCAACAATTTACTTTCAGCATTTACTTTTCAGTAATTTACTTCAGCATTTACTTTTCAGCATTTAATTTTCAGTATTTTACTTTATGTCTTTTATTTTATTTAAGTTTTTACTACCAGTAAATATGTGTCGTAACTAAGCCAGTTATCTGAGGTTGTGATGAAATCCAATATCACCGGTTTATAAGGGGTTATTTTATAGTTTGGGTAATTTAAAGGTTTACTTATTAAGTGTTAAGCTTAATGCATCTTGTTAATTGACCATTAATAAGATTGATCTGGTAAATCTAAAATAAACTTGACAAAGGAATTTTAGGTTTCAGCCTTAGACTTAATAGCCCACGATCTTCCTTGAGGATAGATAACCCTTTAATAGATTTCCTTACAGGATAGACATATACCTGTCGGGCGGGGGTAGCCATAATTGGAACTTAAACTTAATGAATCCATATAATTTGGTTGACATAGACATATGGTTCAATTGGGTTAAACTGGGTATTTGCGTCTGACCATCGACATAGGCTTTCGCATAATTTAGTGTTCCAGATTAGTAAACCGATTTATTACACAAACATGAAATAACCGCTTCATCTTTTAAAGGATATTAGAAAGATTCACAACCCTAAATAGTTTCCTAATATTAAATTTTCTTAAACCTACTTTCGTGCAATTTTATTTACTTGTTTTTAAATTCAAAAGCATCACCATTTCAAATCAATCAATTAAACTGTTAGATACTAGTAATCATTTGACCTCATAAAATTAATAGATTAGGTATTAAGTCCTCATGGGATCGATACTTTTTATACTACTTGAACGATACGTGCGCTTGCGTTCTACGAGTGTGTAAGCACCGGTCAATGTATTAGTAAGATGAAAAATTTTAAGCTACGATGGAATGGAAAATGTAACTTTTTAGGTAAATAATAATAACACAAGTAAAAATTAGACAATTAATTATAATTAAATTTCAGTAATGCATCGTTAAAAAGTTAATTTTTTTGGAATAATGTTAAAGGTTTTCCTAATAAGTCCAAAATTATTAGGGCTCTTTCGATTTATTCCAAATATAAATGATTCTTCATATTTAGGTTTTGTTTGTTAAATAACTGAAGTCTGAAATTTTTATAGTTGCAGACTTTTTTTATTCTATTTGTTTGTTTTTTTTCCAACTTATGTCTGATTATGAGACATAAATATTTAAATAAATAAAAATTCATATTTTTTGACTTTTATCTGAATTAAAAAAATATTTGAATGCGAAGTAAATATTTGTTGTGATATTTTATATCGTACCGCAAGTATACGGTGTCAAGTTTTAGTATAAATCGGTGAAAGAGTGTCGAACCCACAGAGATTGCGTTAACTCGCACTAAGTACTACAATTGATAATCCTAACTTTATTTAGAGAACATTAATAAAGATTTTAATAATTAAATAAAATATACAAATATTTAGATAGGAGGAACTAATACGATAGAGATTCTGGATCCTGATTTCACCTAGCTGTCTCCTATGTATTTTTCATGCCAATTAATCTTTGTTCAGTTATATTATTTATAAGTCAAGATCCTAAAATATTCACTCCCTCTCTCGAGTGCCGAGTGAAAATATTATCAACTATAGACTTCGATATCTCTATAAAAATCAAATAGTTAACAACTCATTACGATTTGTGATTCTATGTTAACGACTTCAAAGGACTACAGATTCTCTCGAACTCTATAAAATCCTAGGCTATATTCTCTAGATCTATTCAAAATCCCCTCTCTCGAGTGATAGATTCTAAACATTCATCATCTCAAATTGTGGCCAGCAATCAGGAACCATTAAACTCAAAAGAATATAAATAATTAATAAAACTTCATTACAAAACTGATAAACAAAATACAAGGTTCAAGCATCAATTACAATCGTTCTCCAAAATTAAGGAGTAAATTCATGACAAAAGATACAACAATAAATAATCAAGCCACGAATCTAATGGAAATCATTAGAGTTTTAAGAAAGAAATAAGAAGATAAAACCCGAATCGAATCTCTTCCTCTTCGGATATTACAGCCTTTGTCTCTTCTTGT